>JAKSZP010004124.1:0-153452 GCA_022478985.1 Massospora cicadina
TTTTTATCAGCATGTTCCATGACAAGCTTACTGCTAGCTTTAGGCACCAGAAGGATTGGGGAGCCACTGAGATTTGGAGGGTACAAATGATCCATAATTTGACATAGATTTAATGTACTTCTCCAGATCTCCTTTGTTATTTGGTTCAATTTATAGTTTGACAACTTTGAGGAAATTCAGAATCTGCCTTGAACTAGAAATTTAGGGAGAATTGCTACATTCATGTAGTTTAGGAGTTTGCAAACCCCAAAACACTGTTAAACTTAGCATATTCCTTATGTAAGGTTATGGCCGTGACCTCTCCTGACAATAGTCCAGTATCCACTAATGTAGACTCTTGGGGTCATAAATTCCCACGGAATAATTAATGACTTGGTGAGGTAGATGCTGACATCCTTCTTTTAGCATATTGAATTTGGTTGTAAAACGATGCCACACCTCATTCCCAAAACCACAGGATATGGTAGTTAGCTTATAGTATAGAAGCTCTTTAAACAGTTGTATACTTTGTCCAATTCTGAGATGTACACTCACTTTCCAAAAGGTAACACATTTGGTAGAGTCAGCTAGATCCAACTCTCCAGCCTCCTTTATGGGTAGGTCCTTTGTTATGCCAGCTCTAGTTTTAAGTAGTTACAATTTTCCCCAGTGTCTACTAAAGCAGTAACATCCTCTTATTGATTATCCTCATTGTTAATTTCAAGAGGTAGGATTAAGCATGATAATAACAATGGATTCTTTATTGGCATAAATATCTCAAACAGGTTCAGACTTCCTATGGCAAAAGTCTATCCTTATCCACTCTTATTCCCTGAGAGGACATTAATTGCCTTTTAGTTCTTATGATCTTAAGCTGGTGTGACGCATCCATACCGCCTCATATCTCCTACTCCAGGTTCTCAGCTAGGCGCATTGCCGCTGAGGCTGAGAGTAAGTCTGGGTGTATGTTTTGTCTGTAAATCTGTGGTAACTGTGTATGAAAACCTTAGAGGCCTAAGTGAGAATGAAAAAAAAACTTTCATATCCCTCCACCGTTACTTTTCCTCAGAAAGTCACCAACTAAGATGACCATTCTGCATCTTTTCTCTCATCAAAACAAGCTTTTTGTTCAATAAATTGAAGACATCCAACAGGAGTATCCAGAAAAGTCTCTAGCATAGTATCTTGTTTGTCTAAGAAAATTCTAATCCAGGTTTATTTACCCACAGCTCTTTTAACACGTATGCTATTTGGTTAGTAATTTGTTATATTCCCTCCAACCATATTAGTTAGATGACCTTGGAAGTTAACTTTGTCAAAAACTTTATGAATTCTTTTAAGACCCTCGCTCCTAGGGGTGGCTGATCAGGACTAACTTTAATCGAAGCAGCCTCATTATTATTAAAAACTGATTGCCACCCATTCATCATCCTATAACTTCACATACATGAACACCAAAAAAAGATGATATGAGCATGGTGGTGTGATGCTGATTTTAAGCCGGTATATGTGATTAGCTAAGAACCTCATTAACAATTTCATAAAACAAAAAATGTATGAGATTCTTAGTTAATGTAACAGACAGGTCTTTTAGTAAGGGATTAAGGAGTTTAGTAGTATCAACCATGTGACAGTTCATAGAATTAATATAATTCCAGAGAAGTACTTATTGGCTCACATACCACCAATATCCAAAAAATTTTATTACCTGTATTATAGTTAAAGCTATAATTAAAATTAAATATGATTCTTTGTCATTAAAAGAGCCAAAGAAATGAATCAATAAACTAAGTTCAGTGTCTCAGTCCAGGTAATAGGAATTCAATCTAATAGTATATCTTGTAATTCTAAGTAAAGGTTAAAAGCTGTAAATTCTATATTATCATACAGGATCTGCGTAAGAGCTCAAGATTGGGGAATATAATAATCACAATTCATATAATATTGTTTTAAATCAAGACAAGTTTAAGTCTAGTTGATGGTTGTTTATACTTTTATGAGCTTGCTAAATGTTAGTATATGTTAGATTTGTTGGTTGACTTGAAATAAACCCTTCATGAAAACCATCAAATTCTAATATATTACTTCCATTGATGGGCTCTTTGATCCTTAATGATTTATCTGCATAATCTGATAAATCAGATTCGCCTCAAAAATGCCTTATGCATCTAAATGACCCAATTATCATAGCTAATAATAACTATGATATTATATTATTATGGTCAATTATGGGATCCACTTGGGTGAACCAAATGAATTTATGGCGCAAACTTAATTGCATTTTCAAATCTAATGCAAAAATTCTTAATTAGTTCTATTTTTAATGTATGTCAATCATTGTAGTTGGCGTGTTAGTACTTGCACATGGACAGCCCAAAATAGAGAGTACCTAGTGTGATGGATGGGGTCTCTGAAAACTGCCACAAAGCAGTTAGGCGAGAGTGCCCAAGTGAGGGCCCACAGGCAGGATAGCCCTGCTGTAGAGAGATCCCAAATCTGACTATGCGGAAACCACTTTACCACGAAGGTTTAGACCAAAGTTAGGACAATGCTGGCGCTCAGGAGAAGGGCCTGACCCCCTGAGAGGGCGTACAGGGACTGAATGGCCCTGTCAAAGTCTGAACTGCTGTCCATGTGGGGGTTTCCAGGTTTGCTTAATAAACTGATTTACAGATGCAAAAACTTTATTTTCAAATTTATTAAGTTTTATTTAATATTATAGAAGACAAAACTGCTTTACACAGTTTTGCCTGCTCAGATTTATACTGAGCTTATTGGGGAAGAGCAGGTCCTGTTCCTGTGAAGTCCGCAGGCATCTTCCCGGTGGCGGGCCCTATTTGAGAATCTAGACCCTCAATTTTGGCGTCGAGGCCCATTTTCAAACTTGGGCTGGGTACCCTCAGGGTTGCGGAAACTTTTCCACATTTATTATTTTTATTTGATTTGCTCTTGAAGCCCAGGCCATTCCCTTCACCCATATTCCCCAATATTGGTTCATTGCCTCTTTTGGGAATATTTCATTCAGTGGCATCTGGTTGGCCAGAGCGCTGTTTGCAAGGATTTTCATCCTTGTTGATACTCCCATATGCAACGGATTCAGCCTCTGATTGGTCAGAAATTCACATCTGAGGGTCTGATCCCTCATCGCCACATTTAGCAATATTGGATTTGGCAGCATCTGGTTGGCCAGAGCGCCATTTCTGAGGCTTCCCTTCCCCATCAGCCTTTTGATTCGATATTGCTTCCAATTTCAAGGCATCTGATTTGTCAGATTGCCATTTATGATAATTGGAGAAGTCAAGCCCCTCTCCCCTGACCCCGACTATCACCCTAGGGAAGATTAGGGCTATGTGGTGGTCAGGCAACGCCTTGACCATTACACTTAGTACTATTGAGAGGCCTACTGATGTCCTGATTAGGGGTGCATTATTATTTTAACTCTATATGTTTTTCTTCCAATATATTTGTTATTCATCAGCTGTATGACAAAATATAATAGGCTGATTGAGAGGTGAATATACACCTCTGAGGTGCTAATATTAAGCCTAATAATCTTCCCAATTATGAGAGTAGTAGTGCCTCTAGTTGGTCTGAGACAAGTTTAGTTTAGTTAATTCAAGGGCTGAATTAACTTGGAGATATTTCAATAATTACTTCCATAATCCATAGCAGATTATATAGTTTTAATAAACTCATCTAATAGATGCGTATGGCCAAGAGATGCCCTAGAGGTATAAAAACCAGTGCCTGGCCATAAAATAAAAACATCATCTTTCCATATAATTGCATTTTTCATATTATACTGTCTTATCTCAATTCAATTTCTTATTAAGAAGTGTAGAAAAGTATTCAGGGGAGCTTGTCATAATTACCTGTTTTTGGAGAGTACCCAATTAGAGAGGGAAAATACTCTAAAAAGAATACCAGAAAAGAATTTATTGTTGTTTAGCTTTGTGAGCTTCCAAATGGTTAGGAAATATTATAAGACACATAGCATAATTGAGGATTTATTGGCCAAAACTCTTCCCAACTATTGAAACAGGAATATATTTAATAAGCTAGCTAATCCTCAATTTCTCACAAGTGGTGCTAACTAAAATCCACCTTACACTTTAAGTATGAATAATTCAACTGAATACCAGGTATATTCTGCCAGAAGATATGATGAAGTGACATGGAAACAAGTGACTGAGAGATCACTAAGTACTTCAACACTGCACGCCAGAATACTGAGGAGAGTACCTCATATTCCTTAGATCTATTTACGGTGGGAGGGGGGCATGTGGACACAATAGGCCCTATTTATATTTGCCTCAATAGTTTTAAAAGAGATGATGGAGACCCTATTCCATGGGTATAGGATTGGTAAAATCGTAAATGGACCCATATTCTTGAATATTTTAATACTTGAAAGAATCAGGCTTTTAAGATGGAGATGTATATGTGGTACTGAGAGGCGACCATGGCAAATCTGGCCAAACGTCTCAATTTTAAACAAGCAACAAACGAGTTCTTTATTAGGTTTGTAAAGCCCTCAATCAAGCACACTCAAAGGATTCTGGCTCAGCAGAATCTAGAGCTTGCAGAAAAATGCCAAGCTCAAGATGAGGAGCAATCTTTCTATTAAACTTAATGGATGAGCTGAATTCCAGCTTTACCAAAGATAAAAAGGCTGTCGTCAGTAATATGGAACAGGTCAATTATGCACACAGAAGAGTATATATTGGAAGATCAACTTAATGAAAAAGTTCCAAAGATTGCAGCAGAGGTCCTCTCTTTACGTGGACTGACCAGCGGGTGGGTCAATAATATCAGTAAATGCTGCAGAAATTAGAGAATTACTCTAATTTTCTGTCATCTCAGACTGAACATTTGACTGAAGGTGCCACGTTTGCTCATAAAAATCACTTGGGATCAAAAAATGCATGTTCAACTCAATTATATGTCTGAACTGAGTTGAAAATATTGCAAAAAAGCGTCAAAGATTTGGATTGCTATGCCGGTAGGGCCAAATAACGAGGAAGAATTTGAGAAAATTCATTAAGAATTTATGAAACTTTTATTTAACCGAGGTAAGCTGACCAGGGGACAGACATAGCTGAATATATGTAAAACTAAGAATAACTAATAAAATAAAATTTGGGCACCCCAGGGTACTCAAGTTACCCCTGTTGCCAGCGGGACTGCCAGGTATGGGGGGTTGGTGCACTACTCTGAGGGGGTTTCCCCTGCTATGGAGCATGTGTGAAGGAAAGGGTCTGTGTGGAGGAACCAGAGTGGGAACCATGATTCTATGAGCGCTTTTTGTCTTGGTCTCATATATCCATAGAGCCAGGCTTGGAAGTGCTCTAGTAAGTGGACATGGAATCTGTTAATAATCCCATGAATGGTTGGGGCCGTGCCCTTGAACGCATCTAATGCAATTGTGTGTATTGTCCATATTGCAATGGGTACTATTAGGGAGCGGAGGGTAGATGGGATTGGTGACTCGATCTGGAGCGCGAAGATACTCTTTGATATTGAGAATTCCTGTTCGTTTTGAATCTTGAGCAGGCGTGCGACTTCCTGCCATATAGCTTTGGTTGGGGGGCATGTTTCTAGGCGGTGATGTAGGGATCCCTCCCCTCCACATACTGCACATGTTTTGTGGAGAGAGTTGAAGTGGTCCGCCGTCCTATAGGTCCTTCTCAAACAGCGCCAGGCGTTTGCTCTTATCCTTGGTTGTAGGAGTGGGTGGTGTGTCATTTTACGCATTGCTTTCTGTGTGGTTAAATCATAGGGAATGTCCAGCATATATAGGTATTCTATCCAAGCTATGCTTGGGGTTGTTGTGTGAGCATATCCCTCTGGGGGTGGTTTTCTGGGTTTCTTAATTTGAATTGGGGGCTGGGTCGTCCCCTTCCCTGTATAGTACCCATGTTCTCTATGGTCCATCCCATACGGCGGATAGTTTGGAGGATATGTTTGAAATGAGGGGAGGTTCCATGAAGACCCGTTGCAGTAGGGTGCTTGGCAAGATATGAAAGTAGTCTGGGTGGACTATGTGAGTTGGTTAATTTGAGCGCCTGTGCAAAGTTAGTCCTTGCTGCTCTGGACCAATGCTGTTGCGGGAGGTCTGGAGCAAGGATTTTCTTTATCCAGGTACCTAGGATGTGATTGGCATGGCTCTCAAAATCTATTAGTCCCATGCCTCCGCTTGAGCGTGGGCCAAATAGTGTTTTCATCCGTATAGGAGGGTGAGAGTCAGGCCACAGCCAGCCCTGGATAAGCGCGCGAATTGAGGTTATAAAGGTAGGTGAGAAGGCTATTGCATGGGCCTGGTACCACAGTATTGGGAGGATGAGCGAGTTAGCAACTGTAACTCGTCCTGTTAGTCCTGGGGTTCTTCCCTTGAGGGAGGCGACGCGTTTGGATACCCGTTGTAACAGGTTACTTTCCATTGTCTCATTAGCATATCCCCCTGATTCTAGCCAGATTCCAAGGTGTCAGACAGGAGTGGTGGTGGGAGGTGTTGCAAAGGGTAATATAATTGGGTTTTTTCTTTGAGTGTTGGTGTGAGGTTCTGATGTTGTGGCCCAATTGTTTTTGGATTTGTCTAAGAAGATGATTTCTGTCTTCCTTTTGTTGAGCGATGCATTGCTCACCTTGGAGTATTCCTCTAGAGTGTGTTCCAGCTGTCGGGCATCTTCATTGTTTGCTATACCTGCTACGCAGTCATCTGCAAAGGCCAGCATCTTGACTGTTGGTTGTCCTTGTGCGGTTATCCCCATAATACGTGAGTCAGTTACTCGGAGGAGCGGGTCAAAGCTGAAATTGTATAGCAGTGGGCTGAGGGTATCCCCTTGTTTGAGCCCTCTGTGTGGTTTGATTTTGTTTGTTAGGAATCCAGGGCCGCATACAGCCATGGTTGCAGATTCTGTTAGGAGCATCGCCCATTTTATGAATCTTGGTGGGAGTTTGAAGGCATGTAGACATTCTTTTAGGTATGGGCAGCTAACACGGTCATACGCCTTTTCCTAATCCAAGAAGACCAGGGCACCAGTTGCTTTGGATTGGCAAATGTTTGCGACAGGGTGTATGTTGTTCCAGATTGAACGCCCTGGTATAAACCCAAACTGGTTGGGTGATAGGGCGTCAGATGCAATTGCGCCTAATCTAGCTGCTAGAATTTTTGTTAGAATTTTTTTGTCAGTGTTGGAGAGTGCAATTGGTGCCAGTTGGCCAGGTCCAACTTGTCACCCTTTTTATACAAGGTTATAACGTAGGATTCATGGCCTCCTGGTAATAGGCGTGTTTCCAACAAACTCTGGTTCATTGCCTATAGGAGGGGGCAATTTGTTGAAAATATTTTTTGTAAAATTTGTAGAGTATCCCATCAGGCCCTGGGCATTTCCTATGTGGTGCACCGCGAATTGTTTCCCAAAGCTCCTCCCGTGTGATAAAAGATAGTATATTGTATTTTGGTGGTGTACTTTGTATCTTGGCAGTTTGAATAAAATCTTTAATTTTTTGTGGATCTGTTGGCATATCGCGATATAATTCGGTGTAATAGCAGTGTACTTCCGCCTTGACCTCCTCAGGGTCAGTTGCCATGGTGCCGTTGGTCTTGCGGACCTGTGTGCACGTGGGCTGGTTTCTGCGGGAGTGGAATTGGCAGAAAAAGTATGTCAAACAGGTTTTGCCTTCCTTTATGAACTTACCTTTGTTCAATACTTTGATTCTGTGTTGGTGTTCAAAGATGAGATTGTTAAGTTGGGCTGAAATTTCTGCCCATTTGTGTCCCCAATTAGGGCTATAGCCAGATCTCGGAGTATTTATTTCCAGGTGGTCTAGTTCTGCCAAGGCACGCTTGATTGTGGCTGTGTCCGCGGTGTACTTGCATGATGCAATATGTCAGGTTTTACTGATTAAATCTTTTTTGAAATTTTCCCATGTTCCGATGGGATCCAAAGTGAATGGGGCTGTGAATTCTGGGTTTGACGTCTTGTTTTCAACCCAGTCAGATATCTCAGGCAATATTATATTTTCTAAGTGAAGCTTTCTCCAAGGCGACACCTGTGTGTGGGATTGGGTTGGTGCTAACTGCACCGTAACTAATTGGTGATCAGAAAAATTGATCTTTTTTGTTGTAAATTTGGAGATTCTTGAGTGGTGGGATTGTGGGATGAGGATGTGGTCAATATGACTCATTGATATGAGTAGTCCCTCACATATGTCAGGTCTTATCATATGGGGAAGGATTGGTGAATTGGGAGGAAGAGCATCCTGTAAGCCAAGAGATGCCTTCATTGTGCGATATTCAATGTGTTCAGGTGGGTATCCCCTGGGATTAGGCCATCGATCTGTATTGGGGTTATCCCAGCAGTTGAAATTGCTTAACATGATGATATCTGGTGGGAGGGTGAGGGTAGAAAGTTTTTCAAAATTTTTTTTCTCTCAGTTGCAGTGCACGGTGCATAGATACATGCTAACGAAATTATTTCATCTTGGCATGTTATTGTTGCTACCAGGACTCAACCGTGCAAGTGTGATGATGAATTTGTAATTTAAAATTTTTTGTTGTTTTGGACTATCACCCCACAGTGAGACGTCCATACTGATTGTGATGGTGCGACCCTGGTTGACCAGGATTCTTCTTCCCCTTGTAGGCAATGGGTTTCTTGGATGGCCATGATGTCTACAAGAGGTTCTCACAGGAATGCCAGCTTTTTGGCTTGGGACGTATGAGCCCTGGCTCCCGCGATATTTAACATCCCTATTGACACTGAGGTGCCCGTGGCGCCTCAGGAGCGATTGGGAGGACCCTCTGGTCCTATCCCACCGCGGCTCATTTTGGCTATGCTCCGCGTCTGTACTCCAACTCTTTCACTGCCATTGTTGGTTCCCTTGATCTGACCCAATGTTTCAAGGGAATTGCGGTTTTTTGCATTTGCATCAACTTTTCCTGCACAGGTCTCATGTTGATTTGATGCGGGTTGTTGATTGGATTTTATATTTTTGAGGTTCAACTTTGTTACATTGTGCAAAGCATTTTCACCCAAATTGCGGTTGCATTGTTCCTCAGTATGTGCATGACTGATGACGCTTTGTGGCTCAGTCTGGTTACTGTGAAAATTTTCGACCTGGGCATATTGTTCTGATTGGTTGGTTCAGTGAATATCTGAAACATCCTCCTGAATTTGTCTGTGGTTAATGGCGGATTCCGCGTGTGCCGCCGCTGCAGCCGCTGCTCTCTTGCGAGCTTTTTGTGCTGCTTTACGCTGTTTACTTGTAGCTGGGTCCACAATGGAGTATAGTCCATCTTCACCCCAGTGGAATGGGTGGTGGCCATCAGTCATTTTGGCGAAGTTTTCATTATCTTCGTCCATAGCTTCTTCACAAAAATCATTTTTTCATTAAGCCCTCTTTTACAGGGCATGCATGTTCCTTGTGGCTCAGTGAGCCACAGTGGTTTCAAATGGGTGGTGCACATTCCGGTGTAACTTGGAATGCAGCTGACTGGCCCCCATCTGCAAAGTGAAATTCTGCTGCGCGGAGAATTCTGAATAAATCCTCTTCCACTTTAGGGAAGGGGTTGATTACAGCAATAGCTTTGCCCATGAACAGGTTGGGCATTAAGCAAAATCGCTGTAATTCAAGTTGTTGGATTTCTCCATAGGCCACAAGACCTTTGCAGAGCTCCTCCTTGATTACCTTATAAGGAAGGTTGGTGGGGAGCGAGTCAAAGGAGATGAACAAAGTTTTTGCTTTGTTCCATCTGGTGCACGCAGTGCGCACAATTTTTTTGCCCTCAGGGAGGGCATTTTCCACGCAGATTTTTGCTGCGGCATCAGCTTCATCGGCTGTTTTGAAACCAATATCAATCCAGCATGGCCCATGTTGTTGGTGGCTACGTACACCGCATGAGGGAAAAGTGAGGGCTGTGCCTCACATGTTTTCTCCCACAAGGTCGGTGACTCATCCTTAAGGAAGAGTCTGATCCCATGTTCCACCTTTGACAAAGGTTGGTTGAATTGAATGTACATGTATTGCGCGTGCTTTACAGTAAATACCATAAACCCAGACGGTGTCTGAGTTTGCGATTTATTTGCAGATTGGGTTCCTGGTCCCCCTCCAGGGCGTTCCTTGCCCTTAGTTGCACCGTTAAGTGCACCGCTTGCTGTGACGCTCACCCATGTTGTATTATTTTTGTTATTAAAGTCGCCCATCTTTCCTGTGTGTGATTATCCAAATTTGCTGTTTGAATCAAATTGTAGTAACTAAAGTGATTGTTATGAGAAAGAAAAGCTAGAATCTATGAAACTTTGTTCAACAATTTTGTCCATACAAGCAAAGATTGTCAAACTTTCTAAAGAGAAACAAGATCTTCAAACACAGCTATTGGCAACTAATGACCATGTTGCTAATCTGACTGAAGATGTGAAGCATATACTGGCTTCTCAAATCGTCTTTTAAAAAGAACATAAAGACTTTAAAAAGGAAGTAAACGGCCTAAAGGAGAGAAGTTGAAACTGGTTGACCCGTCCTCAAGGGGGAGAGAAGTAAAACCTCTAATTATTTGGTGCAGAACACAACTGAAGAAACTACATAAGGCCTGAATTCAGGTTTCTGAATTGAGCAGTTTGGAGCAATTTCATGAAACAGAATCCTCAGAAGTCAAGACAGATAATAAAACAGATATTTCAGACTTCTGTTCAATGCCAAAAATTATTGCTTATACCCAACTCAAGATGACACTCATCACAACCGTGGACCAATTCTGAGTAAAGATTCCCCAAGGAGTTTGAACTCTAGACAAAGCATGACTCCTCTAGCTGATTCTGGACACAATGACTTTAAACCCTTGAACTTGCCAAAATTTGATAAAGAAGGAATTGTACATTAATTTATAAAATTGTTTGAAAAGGCTATGTGAGGAGGGTCAGACTATGCGAAGTCTACAGCCCTCATTAATTGTTTGGACTCACATAGTGTTGATCTCGTTATTCCCTATTTAAATGATGATTGGTCCTTTTCTGATGCTAAAAAAGACGTCATAAGACAATTTGGAGGTCCTGATAAAATATCCGCCAGATAACAGACTTACTCAAGATAAAATCTGGTGGAATGAGACCATGAGAGACTTTGTAGACAGATTTTACCATGAGGCTCAGGTCTTGCTCAGGTCAAATGCTATAGATGAATTTGATGTGATGATTGCCATGCAACATTCTGTCAAATCATACCTTAACTTAAAGCGTGTCATGATTCCAGCCTTTAATTGGCCCATGGGAGCATTAAAACTTATGTATTATCTAAGACAGTGCGCAAGTAGCTTTGACGCCCCTATCAGCCCAAAGAGCAGTCAAAATTTCTATTTTTGGGACCAAAAAATACAAATTTGAATGAACAAGGAAATAATCGGCTCATAAATCTGAATATGATCAGCAATCAGGTACGTTTATCTGTCATAATTGTGGCCAAAAAGGACATTTTGCTAGCCAATGCTACAGACAGTCAGATGAGAAACCTGGGGTGAATGTGGCCTTGAAGGTTAACAATGAAGAGAAAGCGGGAAAAGAGCAGGTGGAGTAGATATGGAATACTCTACCTCCACCAATGCCTTAATGCACATTCCATCTGACCCTAGAAAGCTTTTTTGGCTGATGAAGTGGCCAAAGATAGCTTACACCACATTCTGGCTGATGATGTCTACATGGTTACCACCCAAGCCAAAGTGAAAGAATTAAAACAACCAGAGGTCACTGAAGAGACTTGGGCCAAAGTAGCAAAGCCCTATGCTAAACAAGTCATTGATCAAGGTCTGAAAAATCATTCTAAATGTTCATCTGATCTGCTCGCACTACAGGACGTGCAAGTGGCCATACCCATGAAGACTTTAGCAGAGAATTTTCCAGAGATCATCTCAAATCTGAAATTCCACTTTTTTTGAACTCTTACTCCGTTATTCGCCTAATAAACAATACTGATACATACTCTGGATTTACATATGTGGATATTACAGTAATTAAGGTTCATGTTTGGGCCATTGTTGATATTGGGGCATTTATCAATGTTGTCAGTACTTTGGTAAAAAAGCTGAAGATTGCGCCTGACGTTGCACACTGTCATAATGGTACATCAGGAGCCCACAACATTAAGTCACCCAGGGCCTATAGCACATTACCATTACATTTTAGATCCATTGTAGTGATGGCACCGGCCATAAAATTGCCAAATATCAACTACAATATCTTTATTGGGACTGATTTCCTGAGAATATTTGGTGTTGTTATGAATCATAAGGAAGATACGCTGACTATTTTTGGGACAAAGCATCCCATTATATTATAACAAAAAAGGAAAACCAGAAAAGAAGCAGCCAAATTTCTTTTTAACCTGGCCTATAAGGATAGGATGGTCCTGATTGAGTAAATGAAATCCTGTTCAAAAATAAGGCCCTTCCAATGAAAATTTGTGAATCAAAGGGAATATCATTATGATCAAATCAACAGATTTCCGTGCTTCCTGGAATTTAAGTAGTCATTCCTACTGGGCTGACCATTAAAATTCCAAAGGGACTTTATGGGAAAATATACCAGCCATAGTGTAGATCCTGATTCAAGACAGATATTGTACCAGGAATAGTCATTCCAGCGCATGAGGAAATTAAAATCTTATATGCAAACCTCCAGAATTGGCCCATTGAGATACGGAGGCATCAGGTTAACCCCTACCTGAATCTATTTTTAATCACCAAAAAATTCAGACATTTCATGAATTTGGGACCTTAGACGAATATGACTTCCTGATGAGGAAACCAATAGTATCAATAACATTATTCCTATGGCCAAATTAGGGAACTTGACCGACCTGGAAAAGGCTCAAGTCCAGAATTAATTTCAGAAATACCAAGAAATATCTGCAAAAGATGATTTCAACTTAGGTTGTGTAAGAGATGTGATACATAATATTGATACAAATGACCATGACCCCATCTGATTACGCCCAATTAGAAGTTCAAAATAATTAGAAGAAGTTTTTCAAAGAAATGAAAGAACTCCTAGATTGTGGAATGCTGGTCCCATCAAAGAGTCCTTGGGCCGCCCCAATTCTATTAGTTAAAAAGAAGTATGGGAGCGATCAGGTTGTCATTGATTATTGAATCTTTAATAACATCATGAAGAAGGATTCTTATCCCCTTCCACGGATTGATGACGCCATAGATTGACTTGGAGGCGCAAAGTTCTTCTTCGCTATGGACCTAATATTTGGGTATTGGCAGATTGATATGTCTAAAGAGGAGCGCAAAAAGTGCACTGGCATAACTCAAGAGGGCCTATTTCAGCTGACAAGGATGACACAAGGAATTTGCAATGCCCCAGATAAGTTCCAAAGGGAAATGGACACAATCCTAGGGGACTTAAAATTGTTTTGTGTGTTGGTTTATTTTTGACAATATAAACATCTTCAGCTGCACCTTCACCGACCACCTGGAACATCTAGTGGCAGTTTTTAAGAGACTAGCAGCCAATGATTTTAAGATCAAACCCCAGAAGTGCCAATTTTCAAAGACCAATTGGAATATCTTGGGTTTTCTTATCAATAAAGAAGGACTCTGACCCCAGCCATCAAAACTGGATGCAATATTAAAGATGAAACAGCCCAAATACAAGCGTGATATACAGGTTTTACTGGGCATGATTGGTTATTATCACTGATTCATTGCCGATTTTGCACAAATTGGAGAGCCGTTGTTTCATCTGCTTAAGGAAAAGGTCATATATGACTGGGATCAGGCCTGTCAAGAAGCATTTAAGCATCTCCATTCGGCCCTAATAATGGCCCCAGTCCTGCAATATCCAGACTTTGAGCGTGAGTTTATTGTCCAAACCAATGCATCACTTATGGCAGCCAGAGCCATATTGTCTCAAATAGGTGAAGACAGCAAGGAACATCTGATCACCTTTGCTAGTCAGACCTTAAATTCCACAAGCGGAACTACATGGTGACAGAATGGGAATGCTTGGTGGTCATATACTCCTACAAGCAATTTTGGGTTTATCTACATGGCACTCACTTTATAATTGTTACAGATCATTTGTCCCAAAGATGGCTGAACAACTTAATGGAACCAGAGGGCCAATTAGCGCAATGGGCACTTAAGCTTCAAGCCTATAACTACACAATTAAACATTGTGAAGGAGTGAAGCACCAAAATTCTGACTGCCTATCCGATTTCCCTACTATCACCACTGTAAGTTTGGCCACTGATGAGCTATTTCAAAAGATGGTCAGTGGAAAATTCCAGGATGATCCAAATAAGTTCAAAAAATTTTCACAGATTTACAAAAGGACACTTTGATTGAAAATGGATTACTATACAAAATGATCAAAGGAAAAAAGTTATTTTTCCACAACCCTCAGCCCAAACAGACCTAATAATGGTGGCGCATAAGGCCATAGGCCATGGTGGGTTTAAGCAAAGAAGGAGCATCTTAGATGATACTGCTACTGGGAGTCGATGCACTTTAATATCTAAGAAACACTGGAGTGTTGCATCAAATACTAAGGCGAAAAACTGTTCCAAAAGAGCACGTCTTACCAGCTCGTTTGTCCCAAGTTTGCTTAACATACTGTATCAACAGATGTTGTCAGCCCACTTCCCACTAGCAATTCTAAGGCCAAGTACATCATCGTGGTTATTGACTAATTAACTAAGTGGGTTGAAGCTAAGGCTATTTGGGAAGTAGGTGCAGTGACAACGGTCAAGTTTATCCTTGAGAATGTTATCCACAAGCATTGTTGCCCACAGGTTATTCTGATAGATAATGGAAGCAATATTTCAGCTGACGTTATTATGAAGCTTAACCAGCTGATGGGAGTGAGAGGTGTACTCTCTGCTCCCTACTATCTAGAAACAAACGGAACTGTTGAGCGCATAAATTAGACGCTTGTAAATATTGTCCAAAAATTAACCTCATGTAAACCATATGAATGGAGCACATTTTTAAGATTGGCCGTGTTCACTTACAACATATCATATCACTCTGCCACTAAAATGTCACCATTTTAGGTTTTATATGGAAGACATACAGCCCTATCATCACTGCTTTATTTGGTCCTAGAAGATCCTGGTAATGCAGTTATCCTCAATACGTCAATAAACTCGCCAAAACCCTAATTAAATTGCAAGCTCAAGCCTTTGACAACAGTTTTGCTGTTAAAAAAGCCTGACACAAAGTATTAAAAATATTAATATGATTCGCTCAAATTTGAAGTCAAAGAAGAGGTACTATTATGCAATAAACATGTATCATGCTGAGTACTGAAGTTAAATCACATTTGAGTTGGCCCATTTGTGGTTATTGAGAAAACATTAAGGTTTGTTTCTACCATCAAAGAGGTTAAAATAGGCCATGTATATAATTAAGTCCATGCAGAATTCCTAAGAAGATTTAGGAAGAGGGCCAATTAAGAGAAAAGAAAAAAAAATAAGTATATGCAATTATAGGAAATAATAAATGTGAAAAAAAACAATATATAATAATGAAAAGATAAAAAATAATTACTTGATAAAAGTGATAATATATAATAGTAAGAAAAAATAAAATATATAATAAAATCGAACTTTATTAATAAAAATAATAAACTTAGCCAAGTTTTTATTCCTCTGCTTTGAGTGGAAAGGCAAATAAGATCCTAATTCCTCATCATCATACATTAATTCAGCCCAATCTAGTTGCTAGAGATGAGGAAAAGAGCTTTAGTGGCATAAGCCATATGTGCCATGTGCTTCTGGTAGATGGCTCCCAGTGAATGATTGGGAGGGAGGTACAAAACCGTTTACCAATATCTGATCAAGCCTGCAATCAGGTGGAAAACAAGCGCCTAGAAGAAGACAATCGACTAGAAAAGCAGTCTGGTACTGGTACATTTCTGTAATCACTAGTCAAATATGATATACTTTGGTTTTCCACCACTTGATAAGGGTGAGAACATGCAAAAGCTAACCCAAAGGCATTCAATCAGGGAATAATGTGCATAAAGTGGCTGAGTAAGGCCATTTTTGGAAGGTAGTTGTCCACACTATTTTGATGAAGAACCTTGAAAGCTGCCCAAACAGCCAAGCAGAAATGAACATTCTGAACATCATGGGTGTTTAGACTCAAAGAGGAAGTGAAATTGGGCCTATTTTAAGCGGCGCAGACCAGGAATCAAGGACCTCCTCCACAAAGCCATCAACCTGAACAAAACCTTGAGGTTGTACAGTGGGATCCTCAGCAAGAAAAGATGAATGGGGCTAATTAGTTATTCATATTTGGCCCTTGTCTTATCAAGAGGCTGACCCCAACGTGAATAGTTGGATGAACCCAACACTACATTGTATGCTTGAGACATTAGAAAATGGCCAAGCATGAAGATAAACTCCGCCAGAAGATTGCCATCCCAATATATCAAGTGGAGTGAAAAGGTTGGCTCTCTGGGATCGAAAATATGCCTGAAAGTGTCCACCATAATAATTGTTGAAGCATGTGAACAAAGTTTGTACCCTATAGATCCTTGAGTAGGATCAATAAGTGAGATAACCTTTTTCTTGACAATGGCATTGGGCTGAGTTGATGTCATAACAGTAGGCGCAGTAATAAGCTGACCTAACTCTGCTGCTCAGAGGGAGCTTACAGATATATGCATACACATAGTTCTACTCAATTGATTAGCCAATGCCACTGTTCAAGTTCAAGTGAAGCAACAAAATTAAGGTAGGCTGAGGAAGGCTGATTTCAGACACTAAAGAAAAATTGGGAAGGCTTAGGGTTTATATTCCAGTCAAGTGGGGGAAATGTTAGATTTTGATGGTTGACTCAAAAATAAACCTTCAAGAAAGCCATCAAATGCTAATAAGATTACTCCTATTGATGGACTCTTTGATCCTTCCTGATTTAATTGCATAATCTAATAAAACAGATCAACCTCAAAAATCGCCTTAATTCCATCTAAATGACGTAATTATCATAGCTAATAATACCTATGATATAATATCATTATGGCTGATTATGGGATCCACTTGGGTGAACCAAGTGAATTTATGGCACAAACTTAATTGCATTTTTGAATCTAATGCAAAAACTATTTATGAGTTCTATTTTTTATATATTTCAATCATTGTAGTTGGCACGATAGTAATTGCACATGGACAGCCCAAATAGAGAGTACCTAGTACTATTGAGAGGCCTACTGATGTCCTGATTAGGGGTGCATCACTATTCAAGCTCTATACGTTTTTTCTCCTCGTTTATTTGTATTTCATCAGCTGTATGTTGAAACGTAATTGGACTAATTGAGAGGCAAATATACACCACTGAGAAGCTAATATTAAGCCTAATAATCTTCCCAATTACAAGATTAGTAGTGCCTCCAATTGGGCTGAAATAATTGTAATTTAGTTAATTCAAAGGACAAATTAACTTGAGGATATACTAATAACCACTGTCATAATCCATAGCGGATTGTCATGGTTTTAATGAGCTCATCTAATAAATTAGTATGTCCAGGAGATGCCCTATAGCTTAAAATACTGGCACCTGGCCATAAAATAAAAACGTCATTTTACCATCTAATTAAATTTTTTCTTATATTGTCTTATCTTAAATCACTTTTCTTATCAAGAAGTGTAGATAAGCATTCAGGGGAGCTTGTCATAATTACCTGTGTCTGGAGAGTTCCCTCTTAGAGATGAAAAATATATCAAAAAGAAGACCAGAAGAGTCATTTATTGTTGGTTAGCTTTGTGAGCTTCCAAATGGTTAGAAAATACCATAAGACACAGCATAATTGAGGATTTATTGGCTGAAACTCTTCCCAACTATTAAAACAAGATTACATTAATAAGTGAGCTAATCCCTGAAATTCTCACAGTATATATAAAGCTGGCAATTACACCTCGTTTTAGAGGCTTATTTTAGGTTTAACCACTTTGATTGATGAATTGGTCATTCAGCTTTTTAAATTTTTATTCATTCTAGGATATTCTGACATACACTTGGGTTTCTTCATTCATTTGGATAAATTCATTGTGTGCACGAATTTCCTGTCACTTTAGGACCCCTATTTATTTGGTGATACTAATATTCTTTTGGTTTAGAGCTTTTTAAAGGGTCAGCGTTACCATATGGATTATGATAATATTTTAAAGTAATATTATAAAGCCTTATATACAGTTGAACTCATTAGAAGTATAAAATGCTTGAAATTTGATAAATTAAATGCCCATTCTATGCAGATGTCAAAAGTGCATATATTTACACCAGAATAATGTAATAATTAGAATTATACTGTACCATCACAATAATAGCCTATTATTGTCTGAGGATTTAGTGTGGAGTCTAAAAGAGTTATAATTTGATATTTAGACAAATATACTGTATGACTAATGGTTCTTTCTAATTTTAATAACCTGGGAATAAAAGGTAATCTATGTTAATAAATCAGGGGTTGTTAACCTGGCAGGGTAATTCCTGCTTCCGCCTTAGTGCAGGTTTTGTTTAATACAAGTCTAAAAACTGTAACAGCTATAAAATTCTTGGTGTGGTATATTTGTCCCAAGGCCAACTCGCCTTAAAATTTTTTTTTTTTTATGCTAATAGCAAGTGTTTATTTGTGTTTGTGTGCATGTGCACGATGCCAAGCCAAAACTACAGCATGTGGAGCCTTTAAATTTTTATTTATGTGGACTGGAAATGTCTGTGTGTACATCTAAGTGGGGTCTTAAATTTCATATCAAAATAAAAGGTTTTATATATAAGAAGTAAAAACACTATATGTTTTTAATGGAAATTGGTATATTGTAATGGCTGAGCAGTTTGATATTTGGTTGATTCAATTATTTAAATGGTTTTCAAATGGTTGGTTAACATTTAGCTAATTATCAAGCTAATAATTTTTAGTTTATTAAGTGATTGGTTGATTGGATAGCTTCAAAGGTTTGCCAAGTGATTGTTAGCTTGAGGTTGATTCACTAGGTCCAACTGGTTTTGGGAAAATGGTTGGTAGTTTTTGGCTAATTCAATAGTATTAATTAACCCTAAACTTATTAGTGTTATCTATCATTATATAAACTAATATAAATATAATTATCTGTTAAATTATATTCAGAAAAGATGCTGGGTAAAAAGGATATCAACATGAGTAAGATCTAATACATCATATCAAATCATTTGTTTATTAAACCTGAGCAACGCCAGGTAACAAACTGTAATTTTGGTTATTTAATTGTCCCAGTTGGTTTTAACTATGACTGAGTGGTTAGTGGTTTTGGTTAATTTGATATGTTGATTGGGTTTGGCTGAGTGGTTTGTGGAATTTGGAAAGTCAATAAGATAATAGACTTAGCTGAGTGATTGGTGGGTATCTATAATAAAAGCTAAAAGAATGATTCAAATCATCTGCTAAGCTATAAACATTTTAGCAAATTATGGGTATCTGGATGTTAGTTATAAAATAACATAAATAAACTTTTAATGATCCTAGTGTTTCTAAAAACATGCTTTACTAAATCATTAGATTTGGTGATATTAAAACTGGAAGAAAATAGAAGATATAAAAGTGAGATTATCTAGCACAATTTTTACTCTTCAATGGGAAGTGGATGAGCATATTAATTGAAAATTAGGAATTTATTTAAGCTTGATAAGAATTAAGTATGAGACTGAACAAAACCTTTTAAAAGAGCATTTTTTGCAAAACATGTCAAATACAATTGGTATTTAAAAAGTTTAGACTGGAAACTTCTCTTTAACCGCTCAAAGTCACTTTTGAGCGATTTTAAATTTAAGTTAATTTATCCACAGCCATCTGCCCAAACCTATTCTTTGATGTCCTTGGCTCTGCCGCCTGCCACCCCAGTGTGGGGCAGCAGTGCACCCCCACCTAGCGTTTTCCGCCCTGCAGGCAAGCGCGTTCGGACAGGTTCAAACAGCCCGCCCACTGCTTCCAACCGTTTTGTCCCCCCACGAGACCTAGCACTCCACCTGGCGCTCATCCACCCTTCTCGCCCCCATCCTCTCGCCCTCCCTCGCTCTGCTATTCGCTATTGCCTCAGAGTGGACTATGGACGTTTGTTCCCATATGCCGATAAGGCAATTATTGACCTAGCCACTACAGCCTTTGCGCCAGCTGGCTTTATAGACTTCCGCCCTTTTAAGGGCTACTTTGACGTTGGGTTCCAATCTGAGGAGGATGCTGAAGTGGCAGCACAAACTCCTCTAATTTATAAAAAAAACTCCCATTCCAACAACCTGTACTCGCCTCCCTTCAGACACCACGCTAGTGGTATCCTTTGCAAATCTCCCATCCCACCTTCCACCCCAGGTTTTGTATGACCAGTTGGTCGCGGGGCTCATGGCTTATGGCACTCAGCCCAACCTCATCTTTGCCATTCCTTCTGGTGCAGAACGCCTTGCTGCTCCTCGTGCAACAGCCACCATCATACCACACCACCCTACCATAGCCCAACAAATCCCACCCCGCGCTAGTGTGGCTGCAGCACCTGATCATTTCTTTTGGGCTTGGGTCAATAATGGTAGGCAGATTTGTTCCCTCTGCTTTGGCCTCGACCATGCAAAAAGAGCGTGCCCTAAGGCCAAATCTGCTGATGCAGCTTCTGAGCCCCCTCTGGAGGTTCAGTATGGGGCGCTTTGCTGCCCCCTCCCACCCTCAATCTCGTTCAGTGGGCCCACATGGAAAATCAGCCCCACCCAAAACCTCCATCCTCACTCTCCCACCTAAATCTACGCCAGCCAATCAGAGCAATGCTTGGACCAACATTTGTACCCAAGCAGCTGCCCATTCGCCCAATCCTACCCACTCAAATTTAAATGCCACTATTCCAGTGAACCAAAATCCATGGGATCTATTGGCTGAAACTGACGAATCAGGTAATATCCTTATTAGTAAGCATACAGGTCAACCTCTCTGCCATGGCGATTATGGTCGGGCAGAATTTTTCTTCCCGACTTTGATGAAACCCCTACCCCTCGCCATTTTGCTCCTCTACACAATACAACCCCCTTCCAAAGTGACCACCAGCTCGCCTTAGCTGCGGTGGCCTCTCCTCATTGCCCAAAACTACGCACCGCAGTGGCCCAGTCAGTGGCTCAGCTCCAGCATGCCTGCCCACCATCTTCTTCCCCCCTGACTTCCCTGAATCTCCCTGCAGCGACATCTCAAAATTATTTGATGATGCTGAAATTGCTGTTATGAATGTCGCAACACTTGCTTCATTCAACCCCTCAGCCAAAATCACCCGCCACAGTATCTCCCTTTTCACCCAACTTCCTGAAGCACGCAAAGAAGCTGAAGTTCTCCTCGCAGCTTTTGTTGAGACACTTTCCCGTCATTATCTTGATGCAGAAGTGGAAAACTCCTACCACGCTGACCTCAGCCCCCACTATGCAGATGCCCCAACGCCCTGGCTCTCTGCTCTGATCCGGTACTGCAACCAACACCCCTTGATTGAGGCGGGTCTTTCTGAAAACCAACCCCCGACCCCTCCTCACCCTCTGCCATGGTGGGTTAAGCAGTTTCTGCTTCCCACCTGGTTAGTAGTTTGGTTTGCCATTTTGAGTGTTGTGATTGGTACTGTCCGTCCCCTGGTTGGTGTACCTCAAATAAATCGAAAAAGTTTAGACTGGACAAGATATGTGAAGTTTCCACCAATAATTAACTCTAATTTACTATTGTTGAGAAAAAAACTTACCTAAAATTACTACTTTCTTGCCCCTGGAAATACTCTTTAAGTAACATTTTATACAAAATGAGATGAATAAAATTTTAACAGCCGCTGATGAGGATAATTGACCCCAATTTATATCAATCAGCAAAAAATAATTTTACTGATGACAGACGTTCTATTATACCTTATGGATAAAATAATCTGATGACCAATGGTGATGAATATGATGAGAATATACTCACTTTTATATTTTTGAGAAGTCCACAAGCTTATGATAGTCGCTGATAATGGCCAAACTTTATCTGATGCCATCTATAACAGCTAAATACATACATCTAAATCAGAAAAGTTTCAACATTTGTCATTGTGTCTAAAGTGTATATTACTATTTAAGTAATTAACCAATTCTTTTAGCACTAGTGGTGCCTAACCCAAAAGGGGGAGCCTCCACACATCTTTATTTGCAAATGGGCCAAACATAGGATTTTATAAAAAACTTCCCTGATATGGAACCTCAGTTAACAGTCTAGGAAGCCATATCAGAAGGCGAGGAAGCTTTGGGGAAACTTTAGTCTGGTTCCCGCTTTAGCTGGAAGACCGTGGTGGACAGCATCAGGTGGGAGCATCAGCGACATGGGGCATAAGGAGGTATAGTTGTGGGGTGATTAACAAATTTTAAAATAGTGAAAAAAGGCACTTGAAAAGCCAAAGGTGGCTTAAGATTCACGTGTAGAATCAGAATAATTATAAGCTCCATTATTTAATTCAAGAGCTCAAAAATATATTTTGAGATTTAGATCAAGAAAGTCTAGTATAGCCAGGCATATGGAGTCCACTGAACCTGAAATTAAGTTAAATGAAAATACAATTAATGATAAATAACTGATGTTTGCTAATTAGTTCTTTATGCCTCTTATTTTAAGCCCAGATTTTCCTTTTTTTACTATCAATACTTCTTCATTATCAGATAAAATGACTTTATTATTATCACAAAATCTTTTTTATAGTTTTTTTTATATTGGTGCTAATAAACAAGCCATATTGTTTTCTAACTAATCCTAAGTTTCCAGTAAAGGTTGAGAGGAACCTCAGTAATCTTTAGAAAAGTTGTAAGTCCCAGGGAACATCCCCTGGCTGTTGATCGGGCCATCTTCCCATTCCTGAGTAAAAAGACACCAAAGAGGATGGTGGTACCTCTTGTTACTCAGGGCAATCTCGCTCACATAGTAGATGAGCGATGGGTAACAGCTCTTCCGCTTTCAATCCCACCCCCAGTACCCACACTCACCTCAGCAGAACTGTTATGGGGAATTAGCAAAATCTGCGCCGAAATTGTTGATTTGAATTTGGCTGAATCTAATTTGAGTGGCAATCTGGCTGATGCCCAAATCTCAAATGGCCAGAGAGGCATGAAGACTGAGGATTCAGCTGGAATGCCCAACGGTTCCAATTTGACCAATATTCCGATTGAACTAAGCACCCTTCTACCAAAGTCGTCAAGGATCATCATTGATGATCAGGTTATAGCATTGGGCGCCACCACCGAGGGTTTGAAGTCCCCAGTTGGTAATTTGGGCGTTGTGGTCAATGTGATGCCACTGACTGAACAAACAGCCCAGCGACTGAGCGTGAGTGGGTTTGGCGTCCTAAACCTGTTCCCAACCAAATGGACCTGCCCCAATGTGGGGTGGCCTTGGGGGATTCCCATCGCTCGTCAGGCCAAACGCTGTCATGCCAACTGTTGGAAACGTAACTGAGCCTTGGTTTGGACGTTTGAGGTTGAACTGACAGCGACTTGGCCCACCACCGAATTTTGTGATGTTGGTTCTCAAGGAACAAACCTGCCCATTCCCAAAAAATTTGCCAGTCAGGTCAAAATTGTGGGACCTGATCCTGGCTTGTCACTACCCCAATTGATCACTATTTAATCAGTTGCATAGCACTGAGAAAATTGTTGGTCAAATTTCTTACTCTTCCTTCAAATAAAATTTTGCCAAAAAATCAAACAATTTTTAGTATCTCTTCTGACCGCATCCCTGATGGCATTTCCCTGGTGGCCCATCAGTCCATATACCAGATGGGCTCTACCAGTACTCTTGGTCACTATGGCCTCCTCCATTATCAATTGGGTTCAGCGAGTCCAATATTTTTGGCTCTACAACCCCATTATCACTAACTTCCGGCAGCAATACATGAGGATCTTATGACTGTATGTCCACCAATTGCAAGAGAGAATTCAACTCCTTGCCGCCCCAGTTGAAATGTCCCCATATGCCGAGGACCTCATCAAGACTATCTCAGTTATCCCACCCCTGCAGCAAGACCTCCTGGGTCAGGAGTGGGTTCAGTGTGGTTTGTCATTGGGATCATACTTACCATTGTGCTGCACCAACAATTTGTTGTTTCCCAATGTCCAGCTCCATATCAAGTCATTCAGTAAGCAATGCCTCTGGCATTCTGGCTTGCTTTTGGGTGCTTACGCATCCTGACTGACAGGTTGGTCTAAACTTTTTCTGCCATTTCCATGACAGAAGTCACCATTAAGTATTCTTTTAGGCTTCATCATTTATGAACACGCTTGGACCATGATTGAAAGTCCTATCTATAAAGAATAAAACTTTCAAATTGCCTGACAAAGCACCCTGTTAAAAAATAGATATCACCAATGGCGCACACTTATAAATCAGAATCATACAAGGTATATGACTACTTGCACAATAATATCAGGAAAGTACATGAAATATGAGTTATTGTTATATTGTAACCTTCTAAAAGAAAGTCCTGAGAGTATAATATAGAGTAATTAATGAATATGGTTGAAAATTAACTGAACTGTCTTTTTCAGAGAGATACAGGGCTGCCACTTGGAAGTTCAGGAGTCTAAAATTCGTCAATCAATCTCTAGGGGATCCACTGATGGGCGCAATAGGCCAACTGTCAGTGGTCAAAGTGGCAAACCCTAATCCATCATTCTCAATATTGAAGACTTATAATACAGATGCATTTATAACGAATACTAAAAGTAGTTATAAATCTTACCATACCTCATTATCTAGACTGATTTGGAGCTTTTAACCACCAATTACAAAAATTTTCTTTACACATTAATAGACAGGATCTCATTCCTTATTTTCCATCAAAAAAATTTCTAAAGTATTATAAAAGCTATTTTAATTTGGACAGGCGCATGGTTTATTTATCAAAAATTTGAACTAATGGTTTTACTTTAGCAATTGACCTTACAGCTAATACTCTAGGTAAGATATGGAGGTTGAGTAGCCACCCATCCTATTTCACCTAAAATATAACTTTTAACAAATGACAGACCCTTTCCATAGCACAATTAGATTCTACATAAGTTCAATGTATGAGGACATTCCAAAGGTTAAGACTGTCTAATTAAATCAATCATTAATAAAATTATCCTTATTTAGATGGTAAACGTAATGAAAACTCAGGATGACGCAGTTTATAAAGGCTTCAAATGACAGATCCTCTTAGAGCCTCAAGACTATTACTCCTGTAGCTCCAAATCTGACATACTAAGATTCCTGGAAATATTAAAATTAACTTTTTGATCCTATGTGTGAACTCATTAGACAATTTCTTTACAAGATTCAACTTCTCAAATCATAATCTAATTAGATATGCAATTCACCAGCTGATGCTAGAAGTCAAAAGTTTGCATTTATATCTCAAATAACTTAGACTGACTAGACCATTAAATAACTTTGAAGCTTTCAATTTCACATATGACTTTGCCTTCTAATTCTATTGGTCACACCACTTTGAACCATAATTAAAAAATTTAAATTGTTTTAAGGAGTAATCTAAATTGACAGTGTACCCTTAATCCGCTAAGTGTCACTTTTTAACATTAATTTAATCTAGAAGATTAGCTCCTTTAAAGTTTAGTGAACACTATTGAACAATAGCAGAAAACCCCGCCTAAATCCTGTAATTCAGTGGATAAATCCAGACTCCACCTCAAATCCTACAACAACCTTCAGTTGTCAATGTATGCATCAACTAGGACTACCCACTAACAAAGGTAGGCTATAAAAGCTAATGGCTCCCCACAACGCACCAAACAGATTGAGATTATTTTAGACCATAATATAAAATCATCTACTTTAGTTAAGACCACCTTGGCTAATACCCAACATATGGATGACTTCAATTGAGAGGTATCTCCATGATCTCAGTGCCAGCGATGAGTTTGACATTAACACAGAGACCACTCAGAGTAGCCAGATGGCTCAGACCTCTGAATTCTTACTAAACATGTACCATTGCGTCAAGACTGGGCTCCCAGAGACCAGTCCATCACCAGCCCTACACCACTCACCCTCATATGTTGCCATATCAACTATAATTGGTCCTGTCCAAATTGATGGCCTTGCCAGGCACACTGTGCTGAGGTGCGGTACACCAGCCTCTGTCGCCTCAGACCCTGGGCAGAGGTGCCCCAAAACCTCTTTCTGCTCACGGGGTCAACAGGCTGAGGTGCGGCTAACCAACCTCTGTCACCTTGGGCCACTCTGGCTCCACACTAGCCAGGGAAAGACCTCCCCAAAAGGAGCCTGGCGCATCCACCCCCTTTTTCTAAAGCGCCGCCATCTTCTGGCCCACAACTCGCGTTAAATAAATTTAATTTAAATAAACCAAATTAGCAAAAAGTGGCCTTTATTGGAAGAGGTGAACTCGAAGTTGGAATAGAATTCCAAAGTGAGGGCCCATTGGGGCCTGAACTCACTTTGAAATACTTCCAAAAAAGGCTAGAAGATTTGTGGGTAATGAGGGGTGCAAAAGCCTCCAGAATTGATGGCATCCAGGCAACTTGGCGGAGAAATGGAGGGAAGCTTCAGAATTAACAACCAATCAAATGAATCAATTTATTTAAATTTATTCCAATATTGACCCAAATAGGAAAATCCTACATGGAATAATGGAATTGCAACTATCAACACACACAAATCTCATAATTCCCAACCCTATGGGATTCATGTGCAATTGTGATTGTTACATATTGGGGCTGTGTTGGACAATCTCAAGTATGATGTATTAATAGTAGTGGTTTGGAGATAATTAATGAAAACATTGGCCAAAAGACCCTGATTGATTCCTGGTGGAACCCCTCAAAATTGGGGTAACACTTCTATCAATACTCAGGAAAATAACATGAGTTTGGGCAGTCAGATTGTACCAAATCGTCTGATGAATCTGGGGAACCATTCTGAGGTCCCCCCTCTTACAGCAAATTTAGCACATCCAACACCGTGGAGACTGGCCTCTTTTATAGGGTTGGAAGGGGTCCTGAAAGGTGAAAATATATCTGCACCAATGGTTAGGTAAAATTTATAAAATCATTACCTCACAGTTTCATCTTCCTGGCTGTCACTTCACCATCTGCCATCACATTAAAGCAAGGCAAGTCTCAAATGATCTGATAGGTCAACAGCCCATATTACCTAATCCATATGAACCTAACTTATAATGGATTTCTAATCTGACTCACTTTGAGCCTTGAGACACTTTAAATACTAAGCATCCCAATATTGAGAGGGTTCACTTTACTCCTTCGCCCCAACTAAAAAACCTTAAAAACCCGCTTTTTATTAGTATTACATTTTAAGTATTTTTATAAGGGTGGTTAGCCTGGCAGGTAAAACTGCTTCCACCCTAGTGCAGGCTTCTAGTTCAAACCCTGTACTGGCTAGAAAAAATTCTTGGTGTGGTATATTTGTCCCAAAGTCGACCCACCCCAAATATTTTTTAATTTATTTTTATACAAGCAGTCTACACAATCTCTTCAAGATAATTATCTTAGCAGTTGAGAATCATATTTCTCCTGCAATTATATTGTTGTAATTCAGGGTCAAAATGAACCAGCGAGCTTATCCATCCCCTGAATCCCAACAAGTGGTGCTCACTACAGGGGCGCCTGTACACCACAAAATAAATACAAAAAATGGCGGCTGGTGGATGGATTACCCCTCACAATCTCCCCACTTCTGCTGAGTTTCAGCAAGTTGAATTAGAACAGCTAAACAGCGCTTTGTCTCTCCTTAAAAGGGTTGAGCAGCGCCTTTCTCAAGGCCCTCATGGGGCCTCCCCTATTATTAAAAAAACTTCCTCTCTGAGACATATCCACAACTGGTGAGGGCAGGATTGCCTCCTTTATTTATGTTTATGAATCTGAGATGGAAGGAGCAACTTACCGTCAAAAAAGACAGTACATCCTTCCCTGCTTGAGTTGTATAGCTCAATAAATTATGGTTCCCACTGTCATGGTTGGATGACATTATAGTAGGAACTGATGCTAGAGATAAGGCTGGGCGACAGGAGGCCCAGAAGGTGAAACTTCAGGCTCTCCCTGACCTGAAACACACCTTAGATCAACGCTGGGTGCAAGCCAAGCATGCCCAGGTTGATACTAATGGGGTGCAAAACGCCCAGCCTCTGATCTTGGCCCAGGCACTAAAACAAACGATTTACATTGTAAACGATGATGGTTTGATTCGGTTTATTGGAGAGCAAGGTTTCAAGTCCCACTCAAGTTATGAATTTTTGAGCTCAGGTAAAATATGGCTTCAATCAATTACTCGAGTGAAGGCACTTTTGGTGTATTTTACTAAAACGGATGTAAGCATCTGTTTATTGGAGCATCAAGGCTTGGGCACACTTCCGCAGAGCCTGAAATTCCCTGGTCCACTTTAAATATGTTTTTGTGACCAACATTCCTTGTTGGTCAACTTTTCTTAAATAAAAACCCCCATTATTTTACATTTTTTTATCAATGGTTCCTTGGGCAAACTTGGTGGTGGACCTCTTTGGGGAGGTCTCCAACCATGTGGGCCACTACCTTATCTCGCAATTTACCAAAATCCCAGGGGCTCCTGTGGGCCGCCCAGGTCCCCTCCAGATCGAGGCACCCAAGCCCCCTGACGCCAAGCTACACTTGATTATGGACGCCCCTCTGGGGTCCACTCAAGCAGTGATGTTCCTTACTTACCTGGTATTATATGTTGCTCTTTACACCCTTGCCTGGGGTACCCTTTGCACTGGCACCATTTGAGGTGCCTTCCTTCCCATTCTCTTAACGGCTAGTTCCCTAGCAATGTGGGTTTGCATCCCACATCACCTTGCTGGGAACGAGAGAGTTACAGACACTCTCTTGACACCCACCTGCAAGCGCACCTTACAAAATGTATGAGTTATTAAGGAGGCTCTGCTAGGGGTGGCAGACTTTCATGAACTTGACCTTATGCAAAAAGCACTGAGGCAAGAATCTACTTTAACCCCTCCAGCCTATTCTATGGCTTTCACTCTCTGGAAACCTGCTCCCTCAGAACAGCGGCAACATGATTCTCCACCATTTAAGGATAACCAGAGGGTACTAGCAGTGATAGGGCAATACTCCCTCCAGCATCAGTTTCTAAAGCTTAACCGTTGAAGCCAGTTATCACTTTGCCCTGCTCCCCTCTCTCTTCAGAACGTTCTTCTAAAGTGGATCCATTGTCACGTCCCTCCAAGACGCTGTCTCTATCCCCATAAGCCTCTTCTCTGGTTGGCCCTCGGTCAAAACCTAAGACCATGGTGCAGGCCAAACCTGATACTGAAAAGTCTAAAAAAGCCATTACAATTCCAACGCTTCCTAAAAAGGGTAAAGAGGTGAATGAAAACCCCAAGGCCTATCCATACCTAAGGGAAGCCCTGATGCTACTTTACAATCTATGGTCTCCCTGACATGCATAAATAATCCCTCTGATGACAAATATGAAGGAGATTGTGAAGAGGTCGGCTATTATGTCTTAGGAGCCTCAATTGAAGTGGAGGTACCTAACAGATTGAATCTGGAAAAGAGTATATGTAGCTAGGATACTCCACTATACTTACCTTCATCAAGTGCTAAGGGGGTTTGAAGTTATTGACACTGCCATGGATGCTGACCAGCTCTTTGATACGCTGATCTAATCTATTCAGTGTGTTCATACTCTGCAGTCTAAGAGAAATATCCAAGCCTGCCCAACAACTTGTCTCAACTCTTCGTCTAAAGGAGGTCCTAGATCTTTCCCAAAACTTAGTGGAACCTTAATAAGAGTGAAGGTTGTCATCAACGGGGTCTGGGTCACTGATATCTAGATACAGGATCCCCTGTAATGTTGTGCCTTCTAAACTCATTGAAAAGATTAAGCTGGCCCCTGATCTCGACTACACCTAAGAGTTTGATACTGCTGGTCCCTCCAACACATGCGCTATTGGGTCATACTCTTCTTTGCCCATTAGATTTAAGAATCTCATCTTGTCAGCCACAGCGGTGGACTTAACGAATGATAATTACAAATCTGCTCATTGGTACACAGTTTATGCTTGAGTATAAATGTACCATTAATTTTAAGAAGGGCTATCTTTCCTTGCTTAACTACTAGGTACCTCTGATTCTGAACAATGATGAGTTTAACAAAAAGTATTACGCCAGCACAGTGAAGTAACCCTCCTCAGCCTTATCCCTGCACTATACCACAGCAGGAAGAAATACAAAGATGTTGCTCAAATCAGTGGATGCTCTAGAGGGTACCCATTCTATTCTTTTTAAAGAAGTAGTAATCAAGGCAGGTGAAAAAAGGGTAGTTGACATCAAGACTACACTGCAAACCCCCCACAACTGCTTACTGCACCTTATCAGGGTTGATAGAGTTAGTTCTCTAGAGCCCCAAGTATTACCTGGTGTGTTAGACCCAGCCTATTATAGACCTATCAATCTCCTTCTGGGGAATTTCACAGCTAAGGTCATTGTCATAAAAAGCATCAGGAGATCGAAAAAGCCTGCTAATTCCCTTTGAGGACATCAAACAAGTTCACTGTACCAGGTCTATGGTTATATGGGCTTACCCGCTGAACAATCATTATGGTCCCTACCTACCATTCATATTTTGGAGGAGCTAACCCTAGAAGATACTAATAAAGTTTATAGTCTATTGAAGTCCTATATCGAAATTTTCTCTAACTCTAATAATGATTACGAGCACATGAAGAATTTGGACTCACAATTGATGTTGAAGATTCTCATCCAATCTGAGTCAAACCATACCAAAAATCAAAGGTTGTTGGGCTACAGATGAGGATGGTGCTCAAAAAGTTACTGGATGTCAGAAAAATGGCAGAAGTTTAGACAGGCCTGCCAGTTGGGATGCAAAAGCCCCAAAAGGCGAGCCAGATTGCCAGGAGCATTTCCACTTGAACAACATTTGAATAAGCTGGGAGATAGTTAGGAATGGGCAGCTGACAGGACATAAATGAGCGAAGCAACCCATTTAGGAACCAAGCTGTTGTTGCACCAGGGCCAATGGGCCTGGGCATAGGGAGTTGCGAGACCGTGGAAAAATTAAAAAGAACCTTGACAATACAGGCCATATTAATATGACAAGGATCATGGTCAAAATTAAGACTGGGAATACTCAGTCAATACGTGGGCCATGGGGTCACATTGCAGTTGTCACAGGGGTTTGAAAAAAATTTTAACTTAATTAAATAACTTTGATAATGGGAAGATTTTTTTATTTTAAAATAAAAGAATTGACCATCTTTTTCTTCAGTGTGTTACAATTTCTTAAATAGAGATCAATTTGGGGAATAGCTTAAGAAAGCTCAGGATCAGGGCCCTCAAGATTCACCTAACCCAGTGATCTTCAAGCAAGGGGGATAAAAACGAACCTAATTAGAACTAGCATCAAAAGAGTTGGCAGTGGGCCAAGTCACTACTTATTTGACCTCAGACACTTGAATTGCAGCTTTACCACTTTTTTAATGGTTAGAATGGCGGTTTCTCACATGACAGGTAACAGGAACCTCTCAGGGCCACCCCACTTAAGGGCAGCCCCAAGAGGTTGGGAATGGGTTTGGTGCGCCCAACCCACCTGCACCTGGTCACTTTGGTGTCCGTTTGACCAAGCAGAATTTATTATATGAGGATTCTAATGCTTCTGGGAGGGTTTCAAACTGTTGGCAGCTCTCTAATGGCCCAATGCCATCAGCGATTTTTCTCAATGATTTGACATTAAATGATTTCTTTATTAAAGTACATGACCATCAGACCTTATTCCCAATGATTTGGTGCTCTCAGATCTTGATGCCAAAGGCTTGTTGCCTTCAACTTCATTTAAACTCTTCATCCACTGAGAATGCTGATTCTATAATAGCTCAGAACAAATCCCCTTAATTTGAAGTATTAATTCATCTGAAGTTAATTTTGGGATTGGGTGGCAGGTCCCTAATGGGTAAGCTGTTACCTGTCACTTGTCCACCACATGGTTGAGCTCGCCCTGGGAGATGAGTGGGGCAGCTGACCTTCTTAGACCTTTTTTTGATGGGACCAGGAATGCCACCTGGTCCAAGCAAAGGGCGCTCCCCAGACTTACAACTGGCAAGTAGAGCTAGCACCTGAAAATTAATCCAAATGTGCGCTCATAGCCAATGAGGGTTACTCAAACCTACAAGGATACCCCAGGGCCTTTGCAATGCGCCTGCATTCTTCCGATGCGCTATGGACGGGATCCTAGGGGACTAAAAGCAATCCTATGTCCCTGTTTACCTCAATAATATCATTGTCTTCTAGAAAAATTTTAAGGCCATGTGGAGCACCTCCAGGAATTTTTCAATCATTTAATAAAGGCCTCAATAAAGCTCAAGCCTTCAATGTGCTCTCTCTTTAATATGAAAAGGAATTCCTCAGACACAAGGTCTCAAAACATGAACTTAGCCTATCCTGGATGAAGTCACTGCTAGCGAAATAGATATCACACCCTTTGAGCTATCTACTTACTAAAACACATTCACTGACTGATGTACTGACATAAAGATTAACTGACTGACATCTGAAACCTTCTAGTCTGATAGGTTAAATAGATAATAAAATATATTCACTGACCGCCTGACATACTGATTGAATGACATCTGAAACCCTTAAGTCTGATATGCTCAATCTAATTTGGGCGAGTGGGTAAGAATTGGTGAATATATTAATAATTCACCAGAATGCTCTCCCAAAACTAATCTAATTGAGTATGATAAGTTCAATCTATTTGGGCGAGTGGATGAGAATTGGTGAAAATATTAAATAATTTAACAATTACTCACCCAAAACTAATATCTATTTAATATATAACTTAACCATGATTTTACTTAATTAGTTATATAAGATCCAATTACAAATTTAACCCAATCAAATCATCTCCACAATTCAGGCTCCGCTGATGAGCTTGCCATGGGGTATTGTTGTATTTTGATTTATAAAGCTTTTTACACAAATTTATAATATAAATACCAAATCCCACTTACTCACTTAACACTCACTACCAATGTATCCCAACAATGACAAGGCCTATAAAGTGAAACTTTACATGGATATTCACTAGATACTTTATATGTGCAATAAGAAGGGATTTTTTGTTATTCACAGCAAGTATAAAAACTTTTATATTTACAAGTTAAAATTGTATGTTTTTGAAGGGAATCAGTATAACGTTACGGCTGAGCTGTTAGGTAATTAGTTGACTCAATATTTTAAATGGTTAGGCGACAGTTGGTGGTTTGCAATTAATTAAAAAGTTTGATGGTTTAACAAGCCATTATATATTGGTTGATTCAATAAGTTAATTGGTTTTGGTAAACGGTTTGTGATTTTAATTGTTTGATGGGATCAATGGTTTCAGATAAGTGGTTGATGCTTTAGTTAGTTCAATAATTTTAATTGGTTTGGTTTAGTGGTTAGTAATTTTATAATTAATCAATATTATTTAATTTATTAATTTTATAAGTAGCCATCTACAACTTAAAGAATTTTATTAGGTCATCTGGTAAACTTTAAGCCCACAAACAAAATTTGTTTAAACTGGGTATAAACTAGGATTTGCTTAAACTTTTAAATAGTATCATTCTGCTTGTCAGGATCATGGGTTGGTACCACGGATCCTTTTATTGTAATTTGGCCAGTTGACCTGAAGTCCAAGGGTGCTAGATACTTACCTTGGTTCTTCCTTTGGTTGAGAAGTCCTATTAATCAAGATATCAAGTCTGGTATGGTAAATTCCAAATAGATACAATTTTACTTAAAATTAAAAAAAGGGAGAAAAAACGTAAGGTTTATTTGCATAATACTAACTATACATGGGTAAGTGGGGGGTGTTTTGGGGAAATCTAAGTAGCCTAAGCCTAGATCTAATAACGTTAACCAATAGGGATTCCATAAAAGCATAATTAACCCGGTTGATCCGCTTATGATCATCTCATAGCTCAGGTTTAACCCCAATAGAGGTTTGATCTTTTTGGTCAGTTTCAGATTGATTCCCATTATCCAACACATCCAAATTGGCCGTTTGTATGGGAATCCTGACAATAACCCTTTCTAGATCTTGGCGCAGGGGGAAAATGGATGGAGAAAGTGGCAATGCATACGGTTTATGACTGTGCCCTTAACAACCTTTACAATTGAGTGTTCATTGACCCATCTATATATGACTCAATAAGGACCTAACCAGTTAGTGCCTAGTTTGTGATCACGACCTCCAGGATGTTGATGGTAGAATAGGATGAGGTCACCTGGCTGGATGGTGTGTAGGGGATCATGCTTATTATTAAATTGAGCAGTTTCTCAACTAGTTGTGGTGTACAGGTTTTTGGCAGCCAGGGCATGAAGTCTTATAATTTCATTAGCAATACTTTGCATTAAGACTTCAAGTGCTTCAGGAGAAGCTTGGTCAAGCTACGTCTAATCTTTGGAAGGCAGGTGGGGATTACTACCATACAACGCTTGGAATGGCAACATCCTAGTAATTTGATGGTAACTGATCCAATGGGCCAGAATTGCACTAGGCAAATATTGGGGCCAATGGAGGGGTCAGTCATAGCCATTTTCTGGAGAGTTGCAGTTAGAGTTCCATTTACCCGCTCTTCCATTCCATTGGTTGCAGGATGGTAGGAGTGGAGGATACAAGTGTGGTTCCCATCAGGTCAGCTAAATCTTTTATAAGTATCAAACGAAAATTTTGTCCATTATCAGAAAGGATGATGTTGGGCACCCAAGCAGGGTGATAATCCTATTACACAAAAATGTGGCGGTAGCCTTTGCCAAAGCGGTGGGGAGTGATACAGCTTAATCCACTTATTTAGATGGTCCACGACTAGTAGGAGGAACCAATGTCCATTGGAGGCTTAAGAAAGGAGTCCCACAACATCAATGCTAATAGTATGGAATGGTTCACAGGGTGGGACCACTGTATGTTGAGAGCAGAGAATAGGTCCAGCTTGTCTTTTACATACCAGACAGGACTCCAATACATCTTGGATAGAAACAAGAATTACCTCCCAATAACATTGAGTTTTAAGCCACTGGTAGAATTCCAAATTCCCCTCATGGCTGACTTGTCAATGTCCCTCTAATATGATATCAGTTTGAGCTGATAGTCTTATATAAGGCACCAATTGTTTAGACACAAGTTTGCACAATTGTCCATTCTTGACTTGAAGATTTGCCGATCTTTACACTAATTCTTTTTGGAGGGTCAGGGATTCGTCCTTTCAAAACTTTGGTTGGGTTAGGAGTTTTTAGAGTTGATCCTCTTCAGGGTCAGTTATAGTTAAGATGGGAAGCCAATATAGGCAATTTTTTTTGATGGATTGGCCCTGGTCAGTGGATAATGGAAAAAGTCGTAATTTTGAAGTTTTAATGCCAATTGGGCTAATCTTCCATCAGGGTACTTCATTTTCTTTAGCCAACATAAGGAAGCATGATTTGTTATGATGGCAAAGTGTTTTACATATAAATAAGGTCTGAAATTCTAATGGCCAGTAGGACCGCCAAGAATTCGCATTCTGTAATGCTATAATTACATTCAGCTTTAGATGAGGTCTTGCTGTAGTAGGCTGTGGGATGATTACCAAAGTTCTCATCATGCTGAGATAGTATGGCTCCGATGGCAATATCACTAGCATCTGTGAAGAGGAGGAGGGGTTTATCAAAATTCAGATGAATAAGTACTGGAGAGTGGGAAAGAGAGACGCGTAGCAGATCAAAGGCCTGCTGTTGCTCTTCTTTCTACTGAAAGTGTACTATTTTCTTAAGTAGATACACCAAAGGCTTGAAGGTTTCTGCAAAATGGGGGATAAATTGGTGATAATAGCCCACCATTCCTAGGAAAACTTGTACATCTCATAAGGATTTAGGAGGGACTATCTTAGCAATAGCCACGACCTTATCATCCATAGGGGATATTCCGGCTTTACTGACCTTATGACCCAAAAAGTTCATCTCACTCTGGATGAAAGAGCATTTTGACAGCTTTTGTTTTAACAACAATTGCCGTAACTGCTGAAAGACTTTCCTGAGGTGATTTAGATGTTCATTAAAGGTTCTTGAAATAACGGTAATATCATCAAGATAAACTAGTACGCAGGAGCGTTTTAAATCTTCTAGTAGTCCATCTATAGCGCGTTGGAAGGTAGCAGGGGCGTTACATAACCCCTGAGGCATTTGAGTGGTCTCAAATAATCCTTCACTTTTGACAAGAGCTTTTTTGCCTGATCTTTGAATGACAAATCTACTTTCCAGTATCCACTGGCGAGATCCATAGTGGAGAAATAGTGGGACCCTGAAATTAGTGTAAAGAATCGTCTATACATGACAGGGGGTAGCTATCTTTGAAAATGATAGAGTTGAGGTGGTGATAATCCATAACAACCCGGTGACCACCATCTTTTTTCTGAATTAATAGGAGTGGGAAGCCCGTGGACTTTTGGAAGGCACAAGTAGCCCGGCCTCCAATAGTTGATGTAGTATTAAGGCCACTTGAGCTTCCTCCACTTTGGATTTTCAATATGGTTGGGATTTAAATGGAGGGTGGTCTGAAGCTTTGATTTGATGAATTACCCCAGACATTTTCCCATAGTCACTTGGTCCCAAGGAAAAATTATCGCCATACTCCTCGAGGAGGTCTTTGACATCCTGGCGTTTGTTCAGGGTAAGATTATCCCCGATTCTACAGTCAATCAAAGCTATAATGGAGGGGATCAAATTCTTAATTCTGTAGTGAGCGAAACAATTTACATCAGCAATACTATTATGGATCATAGTTTTACATAAGTGATAGGTGCATGCCAAGGGACCTGGAGAAGCTTAGTGGTTAGATTCCATAATAGAATAGAGATAGATTTCCCATAGGCAGAATCCAAAATTCCCAGGCAGGTCAACACTTCCTTGATGGAAGGGTTTGGGTGTCCACTAAGCTCTAAAATTTGATCAGGAGGTATAAGAATCTATATCCCCGTGTCTACAATAACTTGTGAGCCCAAGGTATTGTGATAGGATGAGTGGTATACAGAGGGATCTCCTCTTCAGCATCCACAGCCTCTTGATGTAACTTAGTTTTTCCCCTAAGACTTGGTACACGATTTTGCAAATGAAGGATGGGTATTTGAGGAATCATGTCTGTTTTTTAGGGGCTCCTTTACTTTTAATGGGGAGTTTGAATTTTAACGGAATCTGATACCCTAAAAGGGATAGGTATTTTACCTTATGGTTGATAATGCAGTTAAACTCCCACATCATTTGGACCCCAATAAGCAGCTTGTAGTTATTGTTTTAAGTGCAATAGCGGGGGCAGTAATTAATAACTTCCCAAAACGAAGGGGTAAAGCAGAATAGGCTCCTATTGCCTTAGTAGACTGACTAGCTGCTGTCCCATATTCAGCTTCATGAATCAAGTCTTGGAGCCATTTTTATCTTTTGGATAAGACAGGATAAAATAATGTTAACTGGAGACCCAGTGTCAATTATCGCCAGAACTTTAACCTTATGGACTACTACTTCAACTCAAACCACTGACAATCCAAATTGGGAGTTAATAGCTAATAGCTTGTCATTAGGGATTTGCATTGAAGCAAGAGGAGGATTCTGCTATGGCCAAGCTTAGGGTTGTTCAATGCATTTAAAAGTCTTATCTGCCAAGGCTTGGCTTTCTATAGAAGAGCTGACCACCAAAATTTGTTTGGGTAACTGACCAACATAAAAGTAAGAAAGCTGGAGATTTTTATTCCCTTAAATAGACAGAGGAACTTCAACTTCTGATGGGGCAGCTAACACAAAACAACTGGAAGTACTGGGGATACAGCTAGAACTAGAGTAAGGGTCTTGAGGCACTTGTTTTCCGTCAGCATAGGGTGCCTCTTGCCCTATACTGACTGATCTTTTGCAGACTTATGTTGAAGGATATGCAGTTGGCTACAGTGTGGTTGTTTCTTCTGCAATGAGTGCAGTATAATTCAGGTGTAGGAGACTTGGGGGTGTAACGGCCAATACTTGAGACTTGGCTTATTGGTGTTAAAACGAGGTGGTCTGATGGGTCATGTAGTTTGGCCAGAATTTCCAATATAGCATCTTTAATATGGAGGAGGGATGTTAAATTAGACTTCACCTCTTTAAGATATAGTAAGATATTAAGCATATTTTTAAACGCCGAAAATGCAGCAGTGATGGCATCATCTAATGTAGGATGATTCCCTGCAACCAGAGTTTGTGCTTTGAGGTAAAAATGATGGGCAAATTAGATGATAGTTTCCCCTCAATTAAGGCTGATACCCATAAAGGCTGTTTTTGGTTGGTTAAAGTTAAGTCACTCCGGAATTCTCTAAGCAAGGCAGTCTTGGCATCAGTCCAGTAATGCAATGCATCAGATGGGGGACCATAATGTCTTGAGCCATATGGCTAAGGCAGTTTTCAAGTGTTTAAGCTGTTGATAGTCTGTTGCTTCCTTCATAGAGCTTTTCTAGAAATATAAGAAGGAGAAAATACTTCCCTCTCCAGGGACACATTTTTCTTTTAACAAAGATTTAATTGTACCACTTGTGGGGAGGGTTGGAGGATGAACGACATGAACTGATATGGGGACAGCGCTTTCACCTAATGAAGAGGTGGTATCTTGGGAATACGCTTGAGGTTGAAGCGCATCTACTTGTCTCTGCAAATTGTTAAGATTGTCAACAATTAAATCTACTGTTTGTGGGTGGCACTGAGAGCCAATTTTGTGGCAATGAATTGGTTTAATTGGCGTACTTTATTTTTAAAGCGGTATTGGCAGCTTGTGAGGTAGAGTTGATGTTGTTTGGTGGTGAGCACTCTTTGCTCTAATCCTCATACCAAAGCAGGTAGGGTTGCCAAAGTCCCAAGGCGTTTGTGATGAACAGGTAAGGAAACTTCAGGTGAGAGGGGAACTCTATCATCAAGTAAGTTGGTCTCCTTGAGTAACACGTCCTAATTGGACATCAAGGTTTTCATTTTGTTGTATTAATGCCTGAAGGCGTGTATTGGGGATTCTGGGGTCACCACTGGGTCCTGGAGGACTTCTGGGCCCTGGGTTTCCCCTTCCTCCATCTTGTCCATCATGGCAAGGGGGTTCTCTTTCACCATCCTGTCCATCACGACCAGGGGTCCTTGTTCACCTTCCTGTCCATCATAACTGAAAGATCCATACTCACCCAGCCCTCCTTGAAATCTGGAGTTATAGAAACTATTCTGGCCTTCCCTTAATTCATGGATCATTTCCTCCAAAGTTTGGAGGCATTAATTGACAGAGGTGATAAAGTTATCAGACTTGGAGCATACTTCATGGTTATGATCTATGACTTGTTTGTGGATAACAACCTTTAGTTGACTAAAGCGAATTATGAGCTCCATCCAAATGAGACTCAACTCCTTGAGCCAAGCGGGTGAGCATATCTTGAATTTCATTAATAAACTGCCAATTTCCACAATGGCAGTTCTGTTTTTATTACCAAAATGGGAGGCAGATTAATAGAGTTGAATGAGCTGCAAGTGTATAGTCTCTGATAGCTGCAAGTATTGGAGTAATTCTTGTTGAAGGAAACCCACTACTTGTAGTAAATGGTATAACGTGGGATGGACAAAGTGGTGCAGATATCATTCTGCACGTCCAGCTCCAACTTGTTCTATATCAAGCAAAGAACTTTGAGCTAAGTTCAATATAGGGGCTGGCATGTCAAGAGCTCTTCTAATATCAGCTTGGCCCCCAGGGATGAAGGCTCCAGATAAGAGGATCTGGGGAGCTTCAGCAAGTCTGATAACTGTAAGCTGTATTGTCTGACGGATTGAGCATGAATGGTTACTTCCATAGAAGGAGGGAAGAGAATATCATGGTTGGTCATGGTGTTACTAACATGCATGTTAATTGCCAGTTTCTGAGGTGGGCAGTTTCACAATCTTAGGAGTTTTTCAAAAAAGAATCATTTTTATCTAAATTTGCTTTTTCTCTTTAATTTTTATAATTTTTATTGTGAACATGGGGTGCAAATCTGGCAGGGAGCACCAGTTTTGTCAGAATCATGGGTTGGTACTGTGGACCCTTTTATTGTAATTTTGCCAGTTGACCTGAAGTCCAATGGTGCTGGATACTTTCCTTGGTTGCTTCTCATGGTTGAGAAGTCTTAGTAATCCAGATATCAAGTCTGGTGTGATAAATTCTAAATAGATACAAAATTTTACTTAAAATTGCGAAAAGGGGAGAAAAAACGTAAGGTTTATTTGCATAATACCAACTATAAATGGGTAAGCGGGGAGGTGTTTCAGGGAAAAATCTAAGCCGCCCAAGCCTAGATCTAATAACGTTAACCAATAGGGGATTCAATAAACCATAATTAACTTGGTTGATCCGCTTGTGATCATCTCATAGCTCAGGTTTGAACATTGATAGAGGTTTGAGCTTTTTGGTTAGTTCAGGATCGATTCCCATTATCCAATGCATCTGAATTGGCCATTCAGATGGGAATCTTGACACTGCTTATTTGCTTATATATAGGATGTATTATCTCACGAGCAAATAACCAAAAATCACCAAATTTGGCATAAGTATTCTATAAAGTTTGTGAATGGAATGCTTATATGTAATTTTTTATTTACTTAATAAAACACATTCAATGAAGTACTGATGACATCTTAAACAATTGAGTCTGATAAGTTCAATCTATTTGGGAGAGTGGATAAGAATTGGTAAATACTATCTCATAAGTCACCAGATTTATCAACTGAAACTGATCAAGTTTGATAAGTTCATTCTATTTGGGCAAGTGAGTGATATTAGCAAATATTATCAAATAATTCACTAAATTATTCAACTGAAACTAAGTAAAATCAGTGTTAGAGTTTCAAATAATTATTATAGCTTATTAAGTAGATTAGGACAACCATCTCACAAGTCATGAGGGCAACAGCGAATCTGTTAGTACAAGTGGCTCAAGCATAGTGCTGGCACAGCCTTTAGGCTGTTAATGTGAGCTTATATATAAAACCTGAGCAACGCTAGGTAACTCCACTATCAGAAAAATATTCTTTTTCTTTTCTTTTTCTTCTATTTAACCAAACTGAGCCACAGAAACGTGTAGCTATGTACAGCACTAGGTATATAAAAAGTATTCCTTGGCATGGTGGATTATTATCATCATTTCATCCCTTGGTTTAACAACTTAATCAAATCACTGGCCTACTTTCTGCAAAAAATATACCTTTCAAGTGGCTTTAACAGGAGCAGGCTTCAAATGCATTTTGGACTTCTCTTTGTTTAAGCCTATTTTAGTTTATCCACAGTTTAACTGGCTATTTTTGCTATACACAGATGTTAGTGACATCGAAGTTGGGGCCACCCTATATCAACACAATAAAAATTATATAGAACACCTGGTGGTGAACTCAGCTAGACCCTAAGCAAGGCTAGCAAAATTATAACATAACTGAGCTTAAGTTCCTGGCTGTGTTATTGGCAATCAAGAATTTCTAGTACTACCTATATAGCACCCATTTCACTATAATTGCTGGCCATTCCTTGCTCCAATGGCTTCAGGGATAAAGGAACCAGACAGCCAGTTAGCAAGATGGGCATTAAGGCTGAAGAACTATGATTTTACTATTGTCCATATCAAAGGAGAAAATCATCAGACTGCTGATTGTCTTTTGAGGCTGGTGATACAGGCCACCTTGACCCATTAGAAGATTGAGTGTAAAACTTAATTGCTGGCCTGAGCGATGGGAGTTGTAAACTCCTGAGATCCAAACCGAACTATGAAATATTACCCATGACATTCAAACCATAGAGGGGATGCTCCCTAAGAAAAGCAACAAGAAATGACTCCCATATATCTAACCCTCTCTAAATTGATGTTATTCTTGAAGGACACATGACTTTAATACATGGGCAGTGAGAAAGACTTATGAATATCTAAATAAGTGATGCTATTGGGATGGATTATTGTGACCATACAGGAAGTTCAAAAGGCCTGAATAACTTGTTAATTTTAAGGTCAAGTTAGCCCATTGTATCAACATTAAGTCATAACTCTGTCAAGCCCCTTAAATGGCATTAGTATTGATGTGGTGGGTCATCTTCCTAATGGATTAATGGACATAAATATATTCTACTTGCTGGACCATTTGGCCAAATGGGTTGAATCGATCTCCATTCCCAGGCCCCTACAAAAGCTACAGCATTATTTCTTATTTGATCCTTTTCACTCAGCATGGACTCCCACAAACTTTGCTTTTGGACAGTGCTGTAAACTTCACCTCACATTTAGTCTAAGAACTAACTTCACTTTTTAGGACTAACCAAAGTTTCAAACCTCTATATAATCTCTCATAAAATGGGCAGTGGAACGTGCTAATTAAACTATGATTTTTATTCTATGGAAGATGGCCGCCTCCAACCCTATGCACTGGAACCAATAATTACCCAGCGCTTTGCTAGCTTACTGGATAAGCTATCACCATATAATCAATATTTCGTCCTTAGAAGCTTTATATGGGTGTAACACTTGACTATCAAGTAGCGATCAGCCCCTATTCGCTATCTCTGTGCTTGAGAACACCATTTTGACCATGAGGCCTTATCCAATGAGATTGTTCAGCTTCAAACCCAAACCAAACAAGTAATTGTCACCCCATAGTAAGGTACACATCGCAAATTAATGTAAGCTGAACCTAGTTACCAAGAATTTTATTTAGGTGTCCTAGCTCAAATTTATCACCTTCAACTTGAAGGCTGACAGAATAATCTTGACATTCTTTATTATGAACCCTACAAGGTCATTCAGAAGTTTAACCTTGAACACTCATTGCTGATAATCAGGTAAAAAGTGATAAACTGATACTTGGCTATTTCTATGGCCCTATACCCCCTTCTTACAGGATTTCAAGGGGGCGTTATCAAAATTTGAGATGAGGAGCAAGCTGAAATCCCTAATCCTGAATATAGCCTCAATAAGTCAACTTTGAGCCCTTATGATCAAAGCCTGTCCTTAAACCAATGAAAAATTCAATCAGGAAGCATCACACGCCTGTAAACCAATGTAGATGCCTTCTAGAATTTCTCCTCCACTTACCAAACCTCAAAAGGTGCAGCTTCCACCATCACATCCATGAGGATAATGCAGAACAATAAGGGCGTCAACCAGTCAGGCAATCCAGATGGAAGCAAGAGGTCCTGATTGTACAGGGCCATGGAGGTCCCCTCCACACCACATCCCCATACACCTGATAGATATTGACATTTTTAACTCGATAGAATAGTTGATTTCAACCTATAACTTCATCTTCATTGATCTCTACGTACTTTACATCTTTGAGAAAACTATTTAACACCAGCTACAGTCAAGAGAACTGTTACACTGAGAACACTTGCTTGTAATGGGTGGGTTCGCACCAATATGCAACAAATGAATTGGGCAGTAAGAGCCATGTTATGGACCATACTAGGGACAGGCCTGCAGAAGCCCATCCACAAACCCAACCGCCATACCTTGTCATTGCCACATATTCTTGTGTCACTTTTTCCACAACGCTGCACATCAACAGCAAAGTCTGGGATCAGGAAAGGGCCAAGAATGACGCCAACGCCACACCAAGCTCACTGGTTGAGCTCATGATTTCGATCCAATCTGCTTAATATTTTTTGTAAAAAATATTTTATTTTTAGCAAGCAAGTTTTTCTTTATTCAATTTCTTTTTTTCACGTAGAAGATGCAACTGCCCTTCAGGGCTGTGACATCCTCCCCTAAATAGTGCCCTGCTAATATGGAATAAGCTCCTCCTCAGAGAAGCTCTTTTGAGCACCGTACAACACATCATTTGCAAAGATTCCCCATCCCATAGGATCACCATCCACGCCGTGTGTAAGCCTGACGTCATTCCACAGATGCAATTTGGGTTTGGGATGGCGAATTTTCCCAGCTCAACCTTCCTGAGTTTGATGCTCATTAAATCAGGGCCACGTTCAGATTAAACACCACCAAATTCAAAGCAATGTATGTATCAGGCGCCTCCTGATCAGTTACATCACCCCCTGTAAAGACCAGAGCCCCTGGACCTTCTCTAGGCACTGTGCACAGTCCTCCCTCATATGCCATATCTCCTCCTCTACCGGACAGCCTTTCCACTTCACCAGCAGTAGCTGCTGGCCCTCACCCATTTTGCATCCAATATCTGTTCCACATCACATTCTGGCACCTCCCCTTCCCTAGGGTTCAGCAGTCCTGGACGCTCCAGACCTATTCCCTTGAACGCTTGTAGCTGTAAGACGTGATTTACTGGATGGGCTCTGGAACCTATTGGCAAACTTAACTTAAAGGCTACCCAATTAATGGCTCAGATGATCTGGTATGGGCCCAAAAACTTTAAACCCAGCGTACAACTCTTGACTGGGACAGCATAGTTCTTAACCGCCACCAATATCCGGTCCCCAGGCAAGAACGTTGGATCCAACACCCTTTATCAATCTGCCTGTTGCTTCTGCCAAGTCACTGCCTGCTCCAAATTCCCCCAAAATTTCTTCCCAATATCTGACATGGTACGCGCCATCTCATCCGCCCCCTGATATACTCCACCCATGGATCCCCCATTTAATATGGGGTTGAGTCCATGATTTGCGAAAAATGGCGACATTCCAGTTGAGGACTGGGAATGATTGTTTTAAGCGAACTGGGCCATCTGAACCCATGAAACACAGTCATCCTGCCTATTGGATATGTAGCTCTGGAGATACTTCTCAAGTATCTGATTTACCCTCTCCATTTGTCCATCATATTGAGGATGGTAAGATGAGGACCATCCAGGCCTGATTTCCAAATTCCTCAGCATACTTGACCAGAATTTCAAAACAAATTGTGGACCTCAGTCCAAAATGATTTCCTCAGGTAAACCATGCCGGGAGAACACCTCATCAATGAAAATCCTCACAACGTCCTTCGCTGAATAACTCCCAATTCATGGGAAGAACTCAGCGTATTTAGTAATTCTATCAACAACCACCCTAACTGCATCCTTCCCCTTCACCTTTGGGAGACCCGTTATGAAATTGGCACTGATTGAGCTCCAAGGGACCCATGGTATCAACAGTGGATTTAACTTACCTGATGGCGGTTTTCTTGAGGGATTCGCCCTCACTTATACCAAACACCCCCCACACGTACTTCTTGACATCCTTATGCAGGCCCAGCCACAAATACTCCCATTGCACCAATTCTGTTATCTTCTCCACTCCCAGGTGACCCACCAATGGATGATCATGAGAAGCCTGGATTACCTCCCGTTGTAGCAATGGTTTGGGCACCCATACACAAGAATTGTGGTATAGCATCCCACCCTCTTCATGAAAGCCTCATGGCGCCCATGCGGCCATCCTCTGTCATCTTGGCTTTCAGTCACTGGGAAAATTCAAAATTCCTTTGCTTCCAGCGAACTTCCTCCCCCAACTCACTTTCCCTATCCTCAAACATCGCAAATTGGTCCAGTTGGAACATCGTGACTGTATTAAACTCCTCCAATTCCACCTTCACATATATGAAGCCCCACATCTTGACTCAACCAATCCACTAGGACGTTTGACGCTCCTGGCCTGTACTCCACATGGAAGTCATAACGGACCAGCTCTACATGCCATCTAGCCTGCCGCTGGTTCATTTTTTAGGCTCACAATAATATTCCAACGCCTTGTGATCCATCCAAATAACAAAAGGATGCCGGGCATAGAGTTGGTGATGCTGCCATTCCCTCAAGGCTGCCATTACTGCCAACAGTTCCTTATCAAAGATTGTGTAGTTTGTTTCCACGAGGAGCATCTTACAGCTAAAGTAACACATAAGGTGTTCCAGCCCATCTTCCTCTTCCTGAAGCAACAATGCACCTACCGCGTAATTTGAGGCGTCTGTTTCCACTATAAATGGGCTCTCAGGGTCCGGATGGGCTAGTACAGGCATGGTAAGTAACTTATTCTTCAGTGATTCGAAGGCCTTCTCATATTTCCTTCCCCATATGAGCAGGACGTCCTGTGTCAGGCGCATAAGTGGTAAGGCCATTTGGAACAGATTCTTCACAAACTGACGCAGGAGTTCAATGTTCCCAAAAAAACTCCGCACCCCTATCTGATCTGTAGGGGCTTTCCATGCCCACGCTGCATGCAGTTTATCTGGACATACTCCCAATCCATTCTGGAAAACCACATTGCCTAGGAACGTTACCAAACTTCAGTTGAATTTGCACTTGGAAGGTTTCAATATCAAAATCATCCAGCCAATTGCCCCAGAACTTCCTGGCCATCTCAGACATGATCCTCTCAGGACCACAAAAATACTAAGATATCATCCAAATAGGTGGCACAGAAATGACCAATCATTCCCCCAAGGACATAATCAATCATCGGCTGTAACACCTCTGGAGCATTTCTAAGCCCAAACGGCATCACACAATACTGATATACCCCAAGTGGCACTTAAACGCTGTGTATTGATGAGCTCCAGTATCACTGGTACTTGATTAAACGCGGCTTCAATGTCAAGTTTTTAAACACTGTGCATCCAGTAACCGTTGGGAGAATATCCTCCAACAAGGGCATCAGATACGGATCAGGCTTGTTGACTGTGTTCAGATGGTGGAAATCCACGCTCAGGCATAATCTGCCACTTGCTTTTGGTACCAGTAGTACAGGAGACACAACCAGAGACATAGAGGGCTCAATTAACCCTGTGTCCAACATTGGCTTCACATGGCCCTTAAATGCTTCTCTGGCCCATTCACTAAGATCATATACCAGACACCCCCTGGGAAGCTCCATCCCCTCCTTGAACCGGAATGAAAATGCAAAAGAGCATGTAGGGGAAAAAGGCGAGTCTCCAATAGGACTAGATACATCATTAAATTTCACTATATTCAGCTGGTAACTCTACCTCCTATATCCCACCAAAGATCCTGCGACCACTCAGAACTTCACTCCCAACCTCCATCTTCCACTTCATCTGGGGACCAATCTACGGCGTCAAGGTAATCATCTTATGCGGCAAATCAATCCAGGGCTGGAAATGATGCCACCATCGCATCCCCAGTACCACAGGATGAGCCAGATTTCTGATTGCACAGAAACCCTCTTTTGATCAAAATGGGTCCTGCCAAATGACTACCAAGGGCTCTAAACGCCATGATGGATCTCTTCTTGACACATTGGCGAACACCATCTCAGGTCCCCTCTTCATCTTCAACTTCAAACGTCCTGCTAAGGCAAACTCCACATAATTTTCCTCATCCCCTGTATCCACCAGGGCCAGCACCTTCTCCTTTTGACCATGCGATTATAACTCCACCAGAATAAATAACCTAGGATAGAGCGAAGAAGTAGATTTAATGATTGAAGCATTCTCAGATTGCAAATTTGCAGGTAAAGTAGGTCTAGGACTATAACTCTTCCCAGGTCCTTGACCTGTTCTTCCTGACTCCTCACCATTTCCCTGGTGGAACCCCCCATGGATATTCCTAAAATTCCTGGGTGATCCCTCCCGACCTCCTTGACCTCTGCTGGCCACTGCGGGTGACTGGCCCCTTCCCTGGGACATAGAATCTTCCCAGAGGTTACATGCCAAGGCCAATTGTTTCTCTACCTGCACCGCCAACGCACTTTCTTCCGCCAACAAACTCTGAACCTTAGCAGCTGCCATGGTGGCTAACATATCCCCTTGCAGCCCCTGACTGAACATTCGCAATGATTGCAAATCCATGACCCACGCTTCTTTTGCCAACGGACGGAAAATCCGCCCATTTTCTTCAACTAATCTTTGGCTCTGACAAAATGTCAGCAAAGCTGACCACGCTTCATCCTGCACCTCATCTGGGCAGGCAGCCTGGTCATCTAATTGACACACTCATCCATGGATCCTGGGAGGCGACCTTGCTCCTCAATCAACTCTTGCACCCACCCAGCCAGATCCAGGGGTAGTGCTTCCACAATTTTTTGCAATCTGCAGCAAGAAAGGGGTCCTCTCCCGTTGCTTGAACCAACCATGCCTGAAAACAAATCCATGACACCACTTGGTAGATCTTCTCCAAAGCTTCCATGGGCAAAGCAGACTGACCTTTTGGAGAAGTAGAACCTCCCTGGCATTCCTCCATCTTCATGGGTCTTGTGCCACACACTTGAACCACCACTCTATTATAAAAAAGTAGTAAGAAACTCACCATCACCACTGTCAACACATGGTGATACCATTTCTTCCCTCCTGGAACCACCACCTCTTCTTGGGGCCCCCACAAAACTGACAAAAAAGGATTTGAGTTGCATTTAATGTAACAGGTGGGTTTGCGCCAATATGCAACAAATGAATTGGGCAGTAAGAGCCATGTTACTGACCATACTAGGGACAGGCCTGCAGAAGCCCAGCCCTGAACCCAACTGCCATGCCTTGTCATTGCCACGTATTCTCATGTCACTGTTCCCACAGCACTACATATCAACAGTGTTATAAAATCGTCAGTATTTAAGAGATGCGCCACAGGATTTTGCACAGTGTTTAACCCACTGAGTAATTAGGACCAACAATGTGATGATCGTCGTCCTTTAAATAACAGAATAAACTTCAAACAAATATGGAGCACTTGCTCCCACAACTCTTTTTTTATTTAGTATAATCAATACAGCGGATTCTCACTGTTTCCGCTTACTCTAACCTACTAACAACTTTTTTCTCTTATTAGTCTTGTCTCTCAAAAATTGTAGCGACTTTAAATGCTACCACTTCCATGGCTTAGTAATTTAATTCACCATATCTCATTGGTTCCATTAATTTATCATTCATTTATTTTGCAATCATTTCATCGAGTGATTCCTCAACACCCAATATTGCCTCATCTTGAGGCGCTCAAATAATCATTACTCATATTAAACTCACCAGATCCTACCCTTTCTGCCATAATGACTCAGGGCTTACCATCCAGTCATATCAGAATTGCAACATTACCCCCCCTCTGACTAGATAATAAGGTTCCTATTGTTTATATTCCCAAAGGAACTTTGCATGTATTTAGTTGATGCTCCAACCACTAGCAGGGTCCTTGATAGTATATGCGTCCACCTCAGTCTTCTCAATAACTTTGAATGGCCCAATCCAGATATTGGCCAAATTGTGTTTCCGCCCAAAACTGTGTTGATAAAGGAATAGGACCATGTCCCCATCTTTGAACTGTGCTAACCCGCTACATCATACCTGATCAGCAGCTTGAGTCTTAATCTTCTTGGCTAAACTGAACGAGTATGCTTTGGTTTGCAATTTGATTAAGGTGTCTGCTAGAGTCATCAGATGACGTTGGGGTTCCATTCCACCAGTATCTTCTACACAGGAGTATAATAGCGCTGGAAGGGCAGGGTGTTGGCCATATAGTAAATGAAAGGGAAACTTCCCCGTGGCCAAATGATAACTAATAATATAAGATAAAATGGCGGTGGCCAAAAGGGAGCTCCTATTTGAGGATCAATCCGCTACTAATTTATGAGGTATATTCATTAAAGTCCCATTAACCTGCTCCACCATTCCATTAGATTCGGGGTGGTATGGGGTTGTCAAGAACCCCTTGGGTGGCCATTAGCTCATTAAGCTTTGTAAGCATGTGGTAAGTAGAGTTAGTTCTGTTATCAGTAAGGAGGAACTGAGGGCAGCCATGCTGCTGAATAATGCATTCCATTATGAATTTGGCCACCATGACTGCCCCTAAGTCTCATATCACCCTGTCTTCAACCCACCGGGTTAAGTGGTCAATTGCCACCAAAATTTACTTGGACTGATTAGCTCCCGTTGGCAGAGGCCTGACAACATCTAGGGAAACTGTATGCCAGGCAAAGTGTTGCTTCACTAACTGGTATGAGGTCTTCTGGCGGAATGACTTTTCCACTTGGCACTGGTGGCAGGAGGAGATAGTATCAAGCACATCAAAGTTCAGCTTTGCTCAGTAATACTGAGACCGCAATAATTCCAATGTATTGCACATGCCACCGTGCCCAACGGCCCCATGTGCGCTCATGATAACAGCTGGGATAGCAGAAGGTCTTGTGATATTCATAGTAGTGTCCCCTATCCACTTATATAATTCCCCATTTTCTGGAACGTATTGGTCCTTGTCCCATCCAATACCTTGATGACTGGAGGCGGTTCATCGGCATAATTGCCGCTAAGCATCTTATCAAACATTAAATCACTCAGATCCGCCATAACTACAACTGTGGGTAATCTCAATAAACAATAGGCGTTTTGGTGTTTTGCTCCTGGTTGGTGAAGAACACAAAATTGTATGCCTGCAGTTTAAGAGCCCATTGGGACAAATGCCCTTCAGGCTCTTTAAGGTTCTGTAACCAATGTAACGAGGCATGATCCATTACAACTTTGAATTTCACCCCATGCAAATACACCCAAAATTGCTTATAGGCGTAGATCACCGCCAAGCACTCCCACTCAGTCACAGTATAATTGCGCTCATGGATGTTCAAACTACGACTACAGTATGCTATGGGGTGCTCTTCTCCTTCCTCATCTTTTTATGATAGGACTGATCATACAGCGGAAAGGGATTCATCCATCTGAACAATGAACTCTTTTTTTTTAAATTGGGATATCATAACATCAGTGCATTAAACTAACGCCATTTGAAGAGTATCAAAAGCACTTTGATATTGTTCCGTCCATTCAAACATAGTGTCCTTCCTTAATAACTCAAATAGTGGGCCCCTGATACAGCTGAAGTTAGGGATGAAGCGCCAGTAATATCTGACCATTCCTAAAAAGACCTGTATGTCCCACTTGCTGTTGGGTGGGGTCAATTTACAAATAGCTTCCACCTTGGCTGGTTGAGGTCTCAGCCCTGTGGCATCAACTACAAACCCCAGGTACTCCATCTGGTCCTTAAAGAAGTGGCATTTCTGGGGTTTAATCTTGATGTTGGCCTCAGTGAGACAGCGGAATACAGCTTCTAAATGGTCAAAATGTTCAGAGAAGGTTCAGGAGAATACATTAATGTCATCAAGGTATACAAGGATGCATGACAGTTTCAGGTCCCCAAGGATAGTGTCCATCTCCCATTGAAACGTAGCCAGGGCATAATACAACCCTTGTGGCATCAAGATTGGTTGGAAAAGACCTCTAGATGTAATTACAGCGCACTTCTTCTGCTCTGCTGGTGGCAACTCTATTTGCCAGTAGCCCAAGATCAGATCCATAGCTGAGAAGAACCGAGCACCCCCTAGCCAATCTAAACCATCGTCAATCCATGGTAATGGATATGAGTCCTTTTTGGTGCTGCTGTTGAGCTTCTGATAGTCAATTACTACATGATTAGTACCATCTTTTTTTAACAATAATAACAGGAGATGCCCATGGACTCTTTGACAGTTCAAACATCCCTTGCGCTAATAGCTTGTTGATTTCCTCAATTACTACTTCTTCTGCTACCCTTAATTGATGATCGGCCTTGACCTGATGGGAGAATGATTTCCAGTGTCCAACCTATGAACTACCCCCCACGCGCATCCTAAATCATGGTCATTAACAGCAAAAATCTCTTTATATTTTTGAAATAAAGCGATTGCCCTATCCTTCTGTGGTTCTGACAGCCCCATTAATTCATCACATGATACAACTGACATTACACTGAGCTGTGGTTTGAAAGGCAGACCAAATTCCTCCAACGACCCAAAAATATGAACTGAAAGAACCTCCTCAATGGGGATCAAGTGCAAATATGCCACTATCTGGTGGCGGCGGATTTGTAGTGGTACTATTTGTATATTTGCAAGCAAAACTTTGATCTCCCCCTTCCCAGGTAATATAATTCCTTGGGCCACGTGAGGCTCAAACCGTGATTGCTGATATGGCCCAATGACCTCCCCATAGATTCCGTCTGAAATTTCAACCACCAAGTCATTGTTCAATATAACTTGATGCCCAGATGAAATAGATATAGGTCTGGCAGCTCTGAGCGGCAGCCCTTGATATTCATAATTCTGGTAAGAGGGCCCAGGTTTATCCCTTTAACCAATGGTAGCGCACTGGGATTACTACGTCGCTATAAGCTAGATTGATATTCCCTATATGCACTGGATCATTTGGCACCCCGCTAGAAGTAAAGTGAATTATTTCTCTGACCCAATATTTCAAGATTCATCCATCATGTCAATGAAAGCCCCATAGTGTCATAATAAAGCAGTTCCAACTAACAGATTATAATTGCTATTTGGTAACTGTAAAAATTTTACTAGAGGGTTATCAGTTTATAACCCTATTAACCTTTTTGCTGCACAGGTTTGGTTTCCTCGTGCACTTTGTCATGTTGTATAGTAGATTATCATTCAATAATAGTATGACAACTATTATCCATAGTTGAGTATAAACTCTTATATTTTGGCCCTACACTCAGCCTGTATTCCCAATTAAATACTTGTGATGTCATACTCATAGGTATTCGTTCCCTTGTTCTGTCTGACCCAATCTTCGCTGAGGTACCCTGGTGACAGTCTCTTCAGTTCAACACACAGTTGGCAGCTATCCCTGATTGTGACTCCTTCTTCTCTAGATCCCCGCTTGGACCTTTACTCTTTTCTCTAAGAGTCTTCCAATTATTGCACACAGCATTAATATCCTTGAGACAAAATAGCATAATGGAAGCTAATGATAGTTTACTCTTTAAACTATATCCTGAATGAATAACTTAGAACTATATAACTCTGTTCTCATAACTACTCCTTTTTCTCTTTTTTTATTATAGTGAACCCTAAGGAATTTATAGTGGTGATTTGGCCATCTAACCCTCGGTTGAAACCTCTTCAATGAAATGTCAGCTGTTGCCACTGAATCACCCATCCTCATCTCAGCATTAATGGTCTTCCACATCCTGGCTAGGATTCCACCATTGGACATCCTCAAGACCTAAAACAGAAAGGGTCGGAAAATGTGTCCCTAATGTTTTCCTCTCAATCCAAGATAACCAAACTTATTTGGCTAGCGACCTGATTAGGTAATGGGACTTATTACCCATTAAGGAAGGTCATGCACCAACCAATCAATTTGCTGGTTTCAGGCGGCATCACTCGCCTCACAACTTGCTATTCATTAATAATCAGTCAGTGGTGAAACCTGACCAATCCCAATCAGTACACCTGATAGTTAATCACTATCAGATGCCCCTATTTCATCAGCAACTCTGCCCGATGAGATCTTAAGTATTTGTCCAGATCAATCCATGATTGATACAACCAGGCGAATATCCCAAAATCCCCCAAACATAGTTACTCCAAAACTTGGACCAACTGATTTCCAATTCACTTCGCCTTAGGGAATTTTCCCCTAGCTATTCCAAGTAATCTAGCAGTCTGGGAATATGGGCAGGAATTTCAACACATCCCCCCTCTTGCCTAGTTTTACAGCAAGAAAAGGACCGGGGCATGAGAACACCACTTTGGACACTTGGTTGAATACTTCATTGGTTCAAGTGAAGTACACTCATTAATACTCAACGCTGCCCAGGACAACCTTCGGCATACAGCGCTCTTCCTATTCCTCCTCACTACCACCTTCTCAGAGTGTGGTCCCCATGACCTACTGTCATGCCAGGCTGATCGATTTACTCATGACGATATTAGTCCTGGGATCTGGTTTTCCCCCCATCAGGGTATATAGACTACTGTTGTATTCAGGATTCTTGGTCCAGCATCCTTGATTTCCTGATTTTCTCCTCATCCTAAACAGGAGACTCTTGCTGTCAATATTTGTTTCTCAGCTCAATTAAAAATACTTATTTTTATTTGCCCTTGTTATTTCTTTCATAACCTCTTGGCTCAAATCATTCCTAATTCCTCTCTTGGAGAGCTTATCCCATTAATTTTGAGATTAATTTCGCTGAAATTGGAGCTTAATGGATTGTAGAGTGCATAATGTCAAATTACATATAAGTCTGACATCCCCACTCTCATCCAGCTCATATTTAAAATTCTGAGTCGTTATACAGCAGTTTCTGAATAGTCTGTTTAATCAAGACCTCCGTCTCTTCCAGCAGATGAGTTTGAATTCTTGGCGAAACCTCTTCTATGGTCCTTCCAGGACTCATACGCCTAGTCTGGCACTAGCGGCTAGTCCTTCCATCGAATTACCAGAACTGTTAACTCCTCTAAAACCAGGCTTGCAATTGTTTCAAACAACTCTTGGCCAATTCTTCCTCTGCTTTAAATTCCAGAGTTAGACTTTGAAACTCTCCTGGATTTGGCTCCTTTCGCTGATGCACTGACCATCATCATAGATGCTCCAGAGATTATGCCATTTGCTCTTGATCACTCGTTTCTTGCCAGGTCAGACCTGCTTCCTGAGTTCCTCTTCTGACTTGGGCAATATTACAAACCCATTGTTCTGGCTACCGAGATCACCATTGGTAACAGTATTCACTTTGAGCTCCCCTAAGCTGAACTCTGGGCCCAAGTCACTGAGGCTTTGTCCCTAGCGCTGAATCCCTCTGATCTTGATAACATCCTGGATTGGGGTACCGCCGCTAATGCTCTTTGCTTTGCTGGCCAAGTTCTTTGAAGTTGGTCCATGAAGCTTCCAGCCTCACCCAGGTTCCACCATTTGTTCAGCTTTAGCTTCCAAGAAGCCCATAGTTGTCACTTGCAGGATGCAATCTGCTCCCTGAATGACTATCTCTTTGCTGGCGCTTCCCATCGGTATCTTCTGCTGATGACGTTGATAGGGGGCATGATTCAGCAACCCCCTCAAGCATCCCTTGTTTGTTGCCAGCCCACATGTCCAGTGTTCTTGATGAAGCCTGGCGTCAGGCGCTCAAGACTAATCTTCTGGCTCCAGTACCATATTAGGATTAATCAGGGTTATTTGCAGATTGCCTCTTCTTATACTGTTGCCTTCCTCCCCGCTCCAGGGTTTCACAATTGGATTCATATGACATCTCAATTTCCCTTCCCCTAGTCACTTTCTAACAGGGTTCTGCGTCCGCTCAAAGAACATGGTTCCATGTAGGTCTAGCCCTTTCTAGCGTCCAATTTCTAATCAATTTTGATGGGATGTTCATTCCTACCGTGATCCATCCTCCCTCCCCCAAGAGGTGACATAGGCAAAATCATCCCCATACCAAGGACCATTAATAAAAGATAAAAATTATAAAATATCAGTTTTTTATGCAGTTTATAATCTTTTTTCCAATAGCTTTTATCAATTTTTTTATCCTTATTTTTCTTTTTTCCATAGGACTTGATCTTGTTTTTATTCAGCGGTCCATCTTTTTATTTCCCCCCAAACTGGGTCCTGGGTACTTAAACCTGCCAGTTTTCTATGGTTCAGAGGTCCTTTTTTGGACTTAACCATCTAGAATGGTTAAGAGGTCCTTTTTTGGAATTGACCTAATCATCAGGACATGACCAACTTAATGGTTCATCAGTCCTTTGGGAACTCTTTTATTTTTTCATTGATCCATCACTTTAGATACTTAGCATAGACTTGATTCATAACTCTTCCATACAAGAGATTCTTGATGGAGTAGGCATCAGTCGCCATCTTGGCAATAACTTCAAATGGACCCAACCACAGAGCATCTAGCTTGTTTCTTCTTCTGAAACCATGCATATTGCAATAGGCAACTCTTTCCCCTATTCAATATTCTGCTAGGGCTGGTCAGTTCTTATCATCCATCAAGTTCGCTTGTATCATTTTCTTTAACGTTGTATTGAATGCTTGCACTTGCATATTAATCAGGACATTCGTCAGTTGGTTCAAATATTGCTCAGTAAAGTCAGGCAAACAGTAAGTAAGAATTATACTGGCCTGCCAGCCAGATGCCAGAGCACCCAAATGGCAAACCAGAATTCCAAAGGCACTGCTGCTAGTTCAACGGATATGGAACTGGATTAGAATCTCACCAAGAACTACCAGTGAGCCAGAAATCCATATAGGCACATAATAAATTACCAGATGAGTACAGCCGTTAACCCCAAGGGGTGCGTGAGGGTCAGCGGAAAAGGCAGTTTATTTTTTGACATGAAAACAAAATTTTAGGAAATGATTTTAATAGGAAAACTAGGAAAGAAAAATCGACCAACAATTTCCTCAGTGCGATGTGACTGATTAAATAGTGGTTGATTTAGAGAGGAAACAAGCTGGGATTGGGTCCCAAAAGTTTGTCCTAACCTGAGAATTGTTTGGGAATGGGGAACAGATAAGTTAACTGGGAACCAACATCAAAGAATTTGGTGGTAGGCTGAGTCACTGTCAGTTTGACCTCAAATGTCTGAACTGAGTCTTAGATATGTTTCTGACAGTTGGCGTGACAGCGTTTGGTCTGACGAGCAGCAGGAATCACCCAAGTCCACCCCATGTAGGGGCAATCCCATTTGGTTGAGAACAGGTTTTGGACGCCCAACCCACCCATGCCCAGTTTCTGGGCTGTTGTTATGGTCAAGAGCATTGCATCAGCCGCAACGCCTGATCTGCTGGAAGGGAGCTTCAAACTCTCATTGATGGTGTCTGATGCTATTACCCACCCATCGGGGATGATCCCCAACAATTTTGCGGGGGGGTTATTTTTTTATAATAGCGTTAGCCAAATAGAAACTGTTGGCGATTCCAGCTGATGGTGCAGTCTTCATCCCTTTCTGACTACATGGAGTCCAACTACTGGGCTGACTCCCACTCAATTTTGGGTCAATCAGTTTCATTTCAGCAATCTTGGCTCAGATTTCCCCAATTAACTGTACCAGCTCTGCTGAGGCGAGTGTGGGCACAGGGGGAGGAATTCAAAGTGGAAGAGCTGTTACCCAGCGCTCATCTACCATGTGGGCAAGGTCGCCCTTGGTAACGAGGGGTACAGCCACCCTCTTCAGTACCTTCTTAATGGGAATGGGAAAAGGGCCTGATCAACGGTCAGGGGACGTTCCCCAGGACTTACATTAACCTTTCCTTTTTTCAAAGGAAGGGCGCCACCAATGGGAAACTGCATGAGGGCCACATTTTTGTGCGCCTTAGGTAACTTAATCATCATTACCATCGCAGTTTTTTGGGGAGGGCGGGGAGCATTGGGGTGGGATTTGTGAACACTTCAACCAGTTCCATACAGTTTGCACAATCGTGCACCTTGACCCAACTGTTCTCATAGGCTGGATAACCTTTCCAAGTCACAAGATACTAAACAGACCGTCAGGACTTGCGGGATGCCAGGATATTTTCCACCTCAGCCTCTTCTGCATTCTCATTGATGATCAGTTCAGGTTCCGCAGGAACTGTACCCTTGAAAGATGGTAGCTGGGAAATGTTAAAGATGGGATGCTGTTTCCAGTGGGCCAGAAGCTTCAACTTTAATGCACCATTACCCAAGGCCTCTTCCACCAAATGGGACCTGAACGCTTACTTACGAATTTACAGGAAGGAGCTTGAATTCATAAATGGTGGGTATTGAGCATAACATAGGAGCCCACTGTTATATTGTGACATGGGAGCTGCTTACTATCTGCAAACCGCTTGTAGTCATTAATAGCTTTGGTGAGGTGTTTTTTCACTAAGGATTGAATTTACCTAATATGTTCAGCGTAATCTGAGGCAGCTTGGACCTCAGGCCACAAGCAAGGTCTGACCAAAAACAAAGGATTATAACCCAACGTCGCTTCATAGAGCGAAAACCCCATAGATGCGTGAATTCCATTGTTATAAGCGAATTGAGTGAGGGGAAGGTCGTTGGCCCAGCTAATTTTGTGCAGCCGCAGCATAGCAATGCAGGTACTGTTTGAAAACTTGGTTAACTCGCTCAGTATGTCCATTGGACTGGGGATGGTACGCTGTGGAATGGCATGGGGATATTTTTAGGATAGAAAGGAGTTCACTCCAAAACCGTGCTGTGAACTGTGAACCATGGTTGCTATGATCTCCTGCGGGAGACCAAACATCAAGAATATGTGATGTACAAAAAGGCGGGCGGTCTCCTCCAATGTAATCGCGGAAGTGCAAGGGATAAAGAGGAAAAATTTGGTGAAATGATCCACCACCACCATCACCGCTGTGAACCCAATAGAGCAGGGGAGTTTGACAATAAATTCTACAGACACCAACGTCCATGGACCCTCCACCTGCTGTAAGGGGTGTAAAAGACCGTTTCTACTGGAGCAGTCTGACTTAGCCCGAGCACAGTAACACAGTTGGCGATCCAGGCCGAAACTTCTTTTGTCAAACCCACCCAATTGTAGGTCCGCTTGATCAAGTTGATGCATTTCTTGTTACCAGGATGAATTACTGTGGGGATCGTGATGTGCGCGGAATACCTCAGGTCTGAAGGAGGGAGGAACCCAAACATGTGACCAAAAATAAATAAGACCCTCCTCTAATGATTATAGGGAGTGTTTATGCTTCTGGTGAGATAATTGCTTGACCAGCTCCATGCCCTCAGGGTAGGCCATTTAACTGTCTAAGACCTGAGCCACTAACAGAGCGTTGGGTGCCAGAGCAATGGAAGAAAACGATAGGGGGGACGATTGACAGGATTTGGGTGGCAGGGATCACAGTAATGAGATCCACTTCCTCTGGATCCGCGGAACAGTGGGCGGGGCTGCAGCTGAGAAAATCAGGAAGTACGTTGAGCGCACCTTTTATGAATTCATATTTGAAATAAAAGCTGCACAAGTCCCAATAGGCTCAGGCTTGCTGATGCACCAATTTTTGAGGTTTACAAAAGTACAAGAGAGCCTGGTGGTCCGTGAAGACTGTTAACTCATGTTGAGCACCCTGTAACAGATACTGCCAAAGAGTCAACGCCCATGCTACAGCTGCCAACTCCTTATCATAGATGGCCAAGACTGCTCCGTAGAGGTAAACTTCTGGGAAAATAGGCGACCGGATGTTCTAAGCCATTATGTTCCTGGAGCAACACCGCCCCCACTGCTACTGATGAGGCATCACATGCAACGATATATGGCTTGGTGGGATCAGCATGCTTCAAAATGGGAGGGGACACAAACACAACTTTGATTGATTTGAAAGCCTGTTGGCATTTGGGCAACCAGCAAAATGGTACGTTTTTCCCTGTAAGGGGGTGGAGTGGGGCAGCAAGCTGGGAAAGTGCCGGGGAAATTTTTTTAAGAAAATGAAGGTTCCTAAGAAACTCCGTAGTTGTTTCTGGGTAGTTGGGGTTGGCCATTCCCAGATAGCATCCAACTTATTGGGAGGGATTGCGTAACTGTCTTTAAGGATGAGGTTCCCCAAGGAAGGTAACCTCCTCCTTATAGAGCTCACACTTGGAAGGCTTGATGAACAAGCCTTGCTTATGCAAGGCGGCCACAACTGCTTCCAAGTCAGTAGTGTGTTGTTCATGAGTCTTGGAGTGAACCAGAATGTCATAAATATATGCAACTGCGCAGGTAAACTGGAGGTCACCCAGTACATTGGTAATCATGCATTGAAACGTAGTGGGAGCATTCTTCATCCCAAAGGGCATTATGCGGATTTGAGAAATGCCTCACTTCGTCCAGATTGCTGTTAAACATTCCTGCCCTTCCATTACCTGTATCTGGTTAAAAGCGTTGATGAGATCCAGCTTGGAAAACACCCAAGATTTGGCGATTGCTTGGCTTATCATCTGCTCTAAAGGCAGGGGGTAGGGATCAGAAACCGTTATTTTATTTAAGTGTCCATAGTCCATGCAGGGGTGGAGGGAACCATTGGCTTTTTTAGTGAAGACAATGGGAGACGTGACTGGATGTCTCCCCTAAAAAACCACCCTTTTTTCAACATATCATCCAATCAAGTGTTGAGCGCAGCCTCCTCCTCTGCTGTGTGGGGATACAACAGGCAGTTGATATTCACTAACTCCACCATTGTACAAAATCCACAGTCAAATCTAGTTGAGGAGGCAGACAGTCTGCCTTTTCTGAATCAAAAATACTCCGGTAGCGCATTAAACTTTCTGGATAATCAGACGGTATGCCCGCAGGAGAGATGAGGGACATGATAGAACTTCGACCTTGAGCTTTTTAAGAGTGACAATTAGGGGGAATTCACCCTCCAGTTGATAATTAATGAATGAAAGCATGTTAGACTCCAGGTGGATCTTGACAGGTTGCCGGCGCCATCATCCCACTCCTAAGATCACTGGAAACACCAAGTTTGGCATAGCAGAAAAGTGGTCGCAGAAGCTAAATTGATGTGTTGAAAATCTGACTGGTCAGCGAACCAGGTATGAGGTTTGGGGAGGCTGATGATGCAACCATCACGGAAGGGCCTGCATCCAGGTCAAGTTCCAATCGCTGGGCCAGTTCTACATTCATAAAATTACCCGCAGCTCCAGTGTCCAACAGGGCCTCAAAAGAGACGTGATGGGACCCAACACTAATCTTCATAGGTAATAATAAGTAAGCGAAGTTCTCTTTATTGGGAGTTGTGAATGAATCCAGTGATACCAAAGAGATGGTAGTGGGGTCAGGGAAACCGCTAGGCTCTTATGGGGTAAGCTAGTTGCAAGTTGGGATGTCAGATCCTACTGACATGGGCAAAATAGCCGCGGCAACTATGAGGTATGGATTTGAAGTTTTTAAAGGAACTGGACTATTGTAGACATGGAAAATCTTCTTCACAACCTGGTTCAGTTGAAAAGGAGGTTTCTTGCTGCGTCACTATCTATGAGAAAGGTGGAAATGGTTAAAAATAATGGTTGATCGATTATGTCAGGCAAACAGCAAGTAAGAATTAGACTGGCCTGCCAGCCCAGATGCCAGAGCACCCAAATGTCAAACCAGAATGCCAAAGGCACTACTTCTAGTTCAACGGATATGGAACTAGAAAATAATCTCACCAAGAACTGCCAGTGAGCCAGAATCTCATATAGGTACATAATAAAATACCAGATGAGTATGGCCATTAACCCCGAGGGGTGCATGAGGGTCAGCGGAAAAGGCGGTTTATTTTTTGACATGAAAACAAAATTTTAGGAAAGGATTTTAATAGGAAAATTAGGAAAGAAAAATTGACCAATAAATTTTCTCAGTGCAATATGACTGATTTTATAGTGGTCAATTTAGAGAGGAAACAAGCCAATATTGGGTCCCACAAGTTTGACCTAACCAGCAAATTGTTTGGGAATGGGGAACAGATAAGTTAACTGGGAACTGACATCAAAGAATTCAGTGACAGGCTGAGTCACTGCCAGTTCAACCTCAAATGTCCAAACTGAGGCTTGGATACATTTCTGACGGTTGGATCAATGGCGTTTGGCCCGACAAGCAGTGGGAATCCCCAAGGCCACCCCACATAGGGTGGTCCATTTGGTTGGGAACAGGTTTGGGACGCCCAACCTGCCCATGTCCAGTCACTGGGACGTTCGTTCAGTCAAGAGCGTTGCATCAGCTGCAACGCCCAATCTTCTGGAAGGGAGCTTCAAACCCTCATTGATGGTGTCTGATACTATTACCCACCTGTCAGTGATGATCCCCAACAATTTTAAGGGGGGGTTGCTTTTTTTGATCATAGCATTAGCCAAATCAAAACCGTTGGTGATTCTGGCTGATGAGGAGGTCTTCATTTCTTTCTGACTACATGGAATCCAACTATTGGGCTGACTCCCACTCAATTTTGGGTCGATCAGTTCCATTTCAGCAATCTTGGCACAGATTTCCCCAATTAACTGTACCATTTCTGCCAAGGTGAGTGTGGGCACAGGGGGAGGAATTCGAAGTGGAAGAGCTGTTACCCAGCGCTCATCTACCATGTGGGCGAGGTCAAACTGGGTAACGAGGGATACAGCCACCCTCTTTGATACCTTATTACTTGGGAATGGGAAAAGGGCCCAATTTAATGGCCAGGGGATGTTCCCCGAGACTTACAAATACTCATCCCCAACGTAGGTTCCACCACCAAATATAAAATCGGTGGCAACGCGGCCTTTCTCCCATACAACAACTCAAAAGGCATCTTTCCCATCACCATATGACGACTAATACTGTAGGTGAATGTCACCAAACTTAGGTACATTCCCCATGCAGAAGTTCTCCCTGCAACTAGCTTCCTCAGCGTCGCAGCCATAGTTCCATTCACTCATTCTAACAGTCCATTCATCTCTAGCCTGTAGGGTACTACATGACTCCTCTGATCCCCATTATCTCATTCAATCTCAGGATCACATGAGATGTGAAGTTGGTCCCATTGTTGCTAAGCAGGACCTGCGGACATCCATGCTGGTATACTACTTGACCCAGGATGAACCTTGCAGTACTGGTAGAGTCTACTTTTGTTAGGGCCTTCACCTTGACCCATCTCATCAGATGGTCAATGGCAACTATAATGTACTTGACTCCCCCTGTTCTCATCATCAGTGGTCCCATCACATTGATGGACACTGTGTACCAGGAAAATCCAGAGCGGACCAGTCAGTATCCAGTTGTATTCTTATGTGGTTTGTGCATCTGGCACTCCACGCAACAAGCTAGATAATCCATGACATAGTAGTTGATGGATTCCCAGTAATAGTACTGGTGAATATGATCGTTTGTTTTCCTCAGGCCTTTAGGTCTGACAACCTTGTGAGCTGCTTTCACTATAACTGCTCTTTCTGACAGTTATGGGAATATTAACCTTTTCCCGTGGATCATCTTAATACTTTTCCATCCATAGTCTCAGTGTTTTCCATCACTTTCTGAAGCGCTCCTTGGATTTCTTGGGCTCGTCCCCAATTTTTCTGTTGACCATTCTCTGGAATAGCTCATCCGCCTCCGGGTATACCATCTGGACTATTGGTAGCTGCAATAAGCCATCCACGTTCTGCTGAGAAGCCCCCACTCAGTGGACAATCTCATAATCATAAGCCTGGAGCTTAAGTGCCCATCAGGCCAGTTGTCCTTCGGACTCTCTCAAATTGTGCAGCCAATGCAGCAAAGAGTGGTCCATTACCACTTTAAAGTGTGTTCCATGGATGTACACCCAAAACTGCTTGCATGCATAAATGACTGCAAGGCATTCACGCTCAGTCATGGTGTAGTTCCTCTCAGTGGCTGAGAGTGTCCGGCTCACATACACCACTGGATGTTCGTCCCCAAGTTTGCTACTTGGATTAGTATGGCACCAATCGCCATCAATGAAGCATCAGTTTAAATAATAAACTCCTGATCAAAATTTGGATATTTCAGAATTGGCGAATCTATTAAATACTGGTGTAGCTCATCAAAGGAGTCATGGGCCTCTTCATTCCATATGAACCCTTTTTCAGATCCTTCAATGAATGGAATAATGACTTGGCTATTTGGGAGAAGTCCCAAATAAATCTTCTATAGTATCCAACCATCCCAAGGAACACTTGTATGTCTCAGACACTCTTTGGTACAGCCATCCATTCTATGGCTGCTATCTTCTGGGTTTATGGCTGCAATCTTCTAGAGTTGATTATGAATCCCAGATATTTCAACTCTTTCTTAAAGAAGTGGCACTTCCTTGGCTTAATCTTCAGGTTAGCTGCAGACAGTTGCTTGAATAATTCTTCCAAGTGGTGTAGGTGATTAGTAAACGTCCTACTGAACATGTTTATATTGTCCAGATATACCAGGACACATGACAACTTCAAGTCGCTCAATATCGCATCCATGGCCTTTTGAAACGTTGCAGGTGCATTACATAGACCCTGGAGAATCCCCGTCATTTGGTACAGCCCCTGCACAGTAATAATCGCGCATTTTTCCTGGTCTTCCTTAGGCAAGTCAATCTGCCAATATCCCAAGATCAGATCCATTGTGTAGAAATACTTCGCTTCTCCCATACAATCTAGTGTATCATCAATCCTTGGTAGGGGATACAAATCCTTCTTCATAATTTATTCATCTTTTGGTAAATGATCACCACCCAGTTGGATCCATCCTTTTTCTTCATAATCAGCTCAGACTCGCCCAGGGACTTGACAACAGAACTAGAAGCCCATGCTTCACTAGTTTGCTGATTTCATCCTCTACTACTTCTTTGATGGCTTTTGATCATCAGATCAGTCTCATCCTTATTGGCAAATTTCCCCAGTGTCAACCTTATGGATCATGTCTCAAGTGCATCCTAAATTGTGGTCATCCTGAGTGAACACTTCCCAATACTTTTCGAATAGTATGAGCATCTTCTCATGCTGGCCTTCTGACAGAACAGCGAGCTGCTCTCGATCAACCAATAGGCTGATGCTTCTGGTTACCCCAGCTGGTAATCCCATTTCATTGAGAGTCCCAAAAATGTGGAATCTTCTCAATTTGGCCATTGGAATTTTTTGTCGCTTCTTTAAATCCAAAACTCATAGACCATAAAAATTGATATTTTATATATTTTATATATTTTTATACATTTTTTTGTATTTTTCATTTGCAATGGGACTTGCAACCTACAACAAGGTTCAGAGGTCCTTCTTTCCCCTTCATCCAAAATGGGTCCTAGGTATTTAAACCTACCAGTTATCATGGTTCAAAATATTATCCTCTTAAGATTTAACCATCCATTTAGGTCAGTGGTCCTCTTCTAGGACTTGACCAAAATCTCAGAACATAACCATTTAATAATTCAGAGGTCCGCTGAGAACATTGCAACTATTTTTTCTTAGGCTCAATACTTCCAATATTGACCTTCTTCACTATATGACCAGCAGCACTGTTTCTTCATGTATAGGCTATACATGCCGACTTTTGGCAATAGTCTTGAATATCAGGCCTTTAATCCCAACTGATTATTCAAACGACAGGTCCTAATTTCATCTCTTATTTTGGCAACTTTTTTTGGATCCTCATATCTCATTAGCCAACAGATTTGTACGATTGTCCAGATCATTTTTCTCCTGAAAACGATTTTTGGTATTCATTGCCATCTGTAAATACACAGGTCGTTTTAACCTTGTTAGCTTCATCCAATTTCTCCTGAATTGATGAACTCGTCTCCAGCAACTTATAATCATTGGTTGAGTGTTATTGAGTTAAAATGATTTTCTACCCTATCTTGGATCAATCGTTTCCTGTTTTGCCTTTATATCTTCATTGGTATGGCAATCCAATTCTATGGATTGATTGCCTCCTATTTCGTCCAATGCATCGTCTAAACACTCTCATCCCAGGACTATTTAAAGCGGACCCAATTTCAACCTGAGTTGGCCCTGCTGACTCTTGAGACTATTTCCAGCAGGCCCAATTCCAACCCAAGTTGGCCCTGCCAATACTCTTCATCTCAAGTATATTTCCGGTGGAACTGGTTTCCTTGCAGCTCTAGATAGTTCCATATCTAGGTTCAAGTCCGTTTCCCTGAATTGAGTATCTTCATTTTGCTTCACTCAGAACTCCCACTGCTGAGCTGGGTGAACGCCACTGAACGTGATCCTCTTCACGTTCTATCTTCATTACTTCCTTCAGTAACTTATTTCCAAACCTGAAAACATCTTCATAGAACATCCTTTTCTATATTCTTCAACTCAACTACCACTGTAGTGAGCATCAACTTGTAGAAATTTTACTAGAGGGTTATTATCAGTTTACAACCCTAGTAACATTTTTGCTGCACAGCTTTGGTTTCCTCGTGCACTTTGTCATGTTGTATAGTAGATTATTGTTCAATAATAGTATGACAACTATTACCTGTAGTTGAGTATGCCTTCTTATATTTTGGCCCAACGCTCAGCCAGTATTCCTGATTAAATGCTTGTGATGTTGTACTTGTAGGGATTTGTTCCCTTATTCTGTCCAACCTGATCTTTGCTGAGATACCCTGGTGACAGTCTCTTCAGTTCAACACACAGTTGGAAGCTATTCCTGATTGTGACTCCTTCTTCTCTAAATCTCCGCTTGGACCTTTACTCTTTTCTCTAAGAGTCTTCCAATTATTGCACACAGCATTAATATCCTTGAGACAAAATAGCATATTGAAAGCTGATAATAGTTTACTCTTTAAACTATATCCTGAATGAATAACTTGAAACTATATAACTCTGTTCTCATAATTACTCCTTTTCTCCTTTTTTATTATAGTGAACCCTAAGGAATTTAAAGTAATGATTTGGTCGTCTAACCCTCGATTGAAACCTCTTCAATGAAATGGCAGCTGTTGCCATTGAATCACCCATCCTCATCTCAGTAGCAATGGTCTTTCCCATCCTGGCTAGGATTCCAACGTTGGACATCCTTGAGACCTAAAATAAAAGAGTCAGAAAATGTGTCCCTAACGTTTTCCTCTTGATCCAAGTGAACCAACCATATTTGGCTAGTGACCTGCTTAGGTAATGGGACTTATTACCCATTAAGGCAGTTCACACACCAACCAATCAATTTTCTAGTTGTAGGTGGCATCACTCGCCTCACAACTTGCTATTCATTTCCAATCATTCAGTGATGAAACCTGACCAATCCCAATCAGTACACCTGATAGTTAATCACTATCAAATACCCCTATTTCATCAGCAACTCTGCCCAATGAGATCTTAAGTATTTTTCCAGATCAATCCCTGATGGATACAACTAGGCGAATATCCCAAAATACCCCAAACATAGTTACTCTAAAACTTGGGCCAACTGATTTCCAATTAACTCGCCTTAGGGAATTTTCCCCTAGCAATTCCAGGTAATATAGCAGGCTGGGAATATGGGCAAAAATCCCAACAGTAACACTATAGCTGGAGCTACCACAACAATAGAACCAAACTGCAGCGGAAGTGCACTGTATGCTCCCTCAGAGGCTGTATTTTCCACTCCAGCAGTGCCATATACCATCGGTGTTCCACATCCAGTTTTAATGACAACCTGGCCACCAATTTGGTGGAAACTATATTGATGGGGGCACCGGTATCTATGATGGCATGGACTCAGGTCTTAGCTACAACCAGGACACAGTAAGTACATTTGGAGTAAGATGCATCTCAACTTTTTATAACATGGACATCTAAGGAATCCTTGTTAACAAGGAAACATGCAATCCCCTCACCAATTCTGGGATATTGTTTTATAATAGTTTTGACTGGAAGAGCGGCGCTTACTGCTTGAAAAAAGGTGCATCTGAGGAGGGGATTATCTTTTCAGGGGCTATTTGGTTGAACATTTGGCAAGCATATGCTTGTTAGAAAATCAACTATGGGATCTTCTAGTTGGCAGGCTAACCAGTATGAAGACTTGTCAGCCCTTGCCATTTCACTTTAAGCGTTGGGACCAGCAGCGCCAGCTAACCCCTTGGCATGTCACCCACGCCCTTTGAGGGATCCCATATCCTCATTCCCTAAACAATGAAATAAATATAGCCTTAAATCATAAAAGAGAATGAGCAAAGGGAGATATTTATTGAAAGGGAAGTGCCAGGTATTTATACTATCTACAAAAGGGCTACTGCGCCCAATGCTGACCCATCGGCTCTTCTGCTGGTTCTTCCAGCCAACCACTCTTTTTCTTCTTCTACAATATTCTCTTCCCTGGCGTCAACCCTCTTGCTCCATCCTTCCCAATGTCCAAATTAGTTTTGGCTTATCCTCAGCCTTAAGTCACCGGTGAGCCATATAAATAATTAATCTAATTAAATGTTGAATTTGGGTTCAACCTTCAAATTGATATAAATGCACTGAAACAACTTTGGTCACTCACTTTGACTTGGAATATTTTGGAATCTCACCAACATCTCTTCTTGACTTATCTCAGTTGACTGATTAGGAATCGCCTTATTCAGGTGATAATGATTATACTAAATGAGGCACTGGAAACAACCTCAGCCACCTCAAACTCATAATTGTCAGATCCACTGACATCAAATCAATAGTACAGGCAGCAAAATCATAGATGTATGATTGAAGTGAATACATTGGCTTTCCACCGGAAATCCCACAACAGACCACAAATGGCAATTGGCATCAAACACTGATTCTGCTGAATGATACCAATTGGATTATCCTCAGCTATTAGTTGCCAGTGATCCTTATACTAATTTGGGGCCACCAATTGCCCCACTCAAACCTAATACCAAAATTGGCGGAATACTAATTTCGTCTCAACCCCAATTGGGGAGCAACTAACCAGCAATCATATCAAATAACATAAAATTCAGTCAATAAGCCATTTCGCCAAGATTTGCCATATCATACCAAATATTGATTAATCATTGGAGGATTCCATTAGGTTAATCTCTGATATGGCTCGACCTGCATTTGGGACCCCTCTTCTGCCATAGCCGCATACTGCACTTGTGTCAAAACATTCACCCCCCCCCCAACTGGCTGCTGATATAAAACTGACTCATTGTGCAAGGGAACTTCCATTGAATACTCTAATTTGGGTTCAGGTGGGACGTCTGATATAGTGGAGATAGAGAGTCCCTTCTCTATTCCGCTCTGACTTTTCCCTGACCATACTGTTCCAGCTGTACACAAGAGACCAGTTGATTAGGGCACCATCATGTCAGATGACCCTGTCAACTGCATCTGATTCAGCTAACCCCATAGGGCTCACATCCCTGATTAATATGAAACAAGCCACGTCAAGCGTTGGGCTGGAATTTGTCATCATAAACAGGTTTAGGGTGATAGTTGGGACGTGAATGATAAGCAGGTATGGGGTGTATGTTTAACTGCTGAGGGTAACTTGGTGGAATGTGAACTGGACTAGCAGAGTTCCCCAAGTAAGATGATTTGGCAGTTATAGCAGAAGGATTCCTCTTAGTATTAGGTGGAGTGAAGTTGGCTGATATACAGTGCAAAAACTGACCAATTTTAAGCAAAGGTACATCTTCATCCAACAGTGGGGCCATATCGTTATGTAACTCATGGTATGGCTTTACAACAGAAGACATCACAATACACACATCTGATTTGGATAAAATTCTGGCCCCAATTAGCACGTGTGCTTCTGCTGTAAAGTGCTCAGCAAATGTGGTGAGGGTCTCATTCCGCTGAAACCTGATGGTCAAAAATTTGTCCTTATGCTGTAACATCTTTGCAGTTCCGCTGAACAACCACAGCACCATCTCTTTAGCTTCTTGGTATGTAATGAAACTGCTGGAAAGGTAAAAGATGACTTGATCAGCACTTCCAGCATTCAAGTAAGAAATCAACCGTTTTACTCTCCATCAATCAGAGACTCCTTTAGTTGCAATTTCATATTGCTTAAAGAACCCATGAATATTCCCTTCACAATCAAATGAGGGGAAGCTTATTGCAGGAAACCTCCTGGAGCAGATCATCTTGTTTTTAAGCACAGTATCCAAAGCCAGTTTTAGCTCTGCACAGGCAAATGACCCAGAGTGTTGAGTAGGATATTTATCAAAAATAACATTGATGCAGCATAGCTGGCAACTGAGTTTTTATCATTTTATAAATGATCAATGGGCCCCCTGTAGTGAGCACCACTTTCATGAAATTGGTGGTATTTAAGAGATATGGCGCAGGATTTTGCACAGGGTTTAACCCACTGAGCAATTAGGACCAACGATGTGATGATCATTGTCCTTGAAATAACAGAATAAACCTCAAATAAATATGGAGCACTTGCTCCCACAACTCTTTTTTATTTAATAAAATATGATACAGAAGTTTCTCGCTGTTTCCACTTACTCTAAACTACTAACAACTTTTTTCTATTAATCATCTCATCTCACCTATATTGTAGCGACTTTGGATGCTACCGCTTCCATGGTTTAGTAATTTAATTCGCCATATCTCCGTGGATCCACCAATTCATCATTCATTAATTTTGCAATCACTTCATCGAGGCGATTCCCCAACACCCAATATTGCCTCATCTTGAGGCGCTCAAATAATCATTACTCATATTAAACTCAGCAGATCCTACCCTTTCTGCCATAACAACTCAGGGCTTATCATACAGTCATATCAGAATCATGACAAAAAGCAAAGTCTGGAACCAGAAAAGGGCTGATAATGATGCCAACACCACACTGAGCTCATTGGTTGAGCTCATATTTTCAAACCAATCCACTTAATATTTTTGATAAGTAATATTTTCTTTTTAGCAAGCAAGTTTTTCCTTTATTCAATTTCCATTTTTCTCATAGAAGATGCAACTACCCTTCAGGGCCATGACATCCTCCCCTAAATAGTGCCAAGATATTATGGAATAAGCTCCTCCTCAGTTAAGCTCTTTTGAGCACCATCTAACACATCATTTGTGAAGATTCCTCATCCCACCAGATCTCTATACATACCATGCGTAAGCCCAATGTCATTCCACAGATGCAATCTGGGTTTGGGATGGAAAATTTTCCCAGCTCTGACCTTCCTGAGTTTGATGCTCATTGGATCAGGGCTACATCTGGATCAAACGTCATCTGATCCAAAGCAATTTAATGGATCAGGAGGTACCTGTTCTATTACATTTCCTATATAATAGTTTTACAAAAAAATCTATATCTTTGCTGTTTAAAAGAATTTTGAGGTGAGTTATATTAAAACTTAAGGGTTGATATAATCTTCTTAATATTTATGTGGCTATGTAAGGACACTTGCCTAGGTAGAAGCTTTACAAAAAAGCTATAAATTAGCTGCCTATAGGATGTTTTGAGGTAAGGTATATTAAATCTTAAGGGTTGTTGTAATATGCTTAGTATTGCTGCAAATATGCAAAGACACTTGCCTAGACAGAAGCTTTACAAAAAATCTATATATTAGCTGCCTATAAGATTCTTTGAGTTGAGGTATATTAAAACTTAAGGTTTTCTATAATCTACTTAGTATTTTTTATAAATTAAAGAAACTTGCTGTTGGGTTTTTAAACTTGAGGGCAGGCCCTTCAAAGGCTGCACAACTATTAGCCATTAAAAGCCCCAGAGAGACTACCTAGGAGGTTTTATCTCTCTAGAGAAATCACTTGAAAGAATAGTTGTTGTTGAGGCAAATCTCTGCCCTTTTGTACTGGCAAAACCACTAGTATCTGAAATAGGACAATCTCTAGTATTAACTAGGCAACAATGGATAGATAAAAAAAGGCCTTTGTTTGGATTTATCCTAGCCCTTTAATAGGGCTAGGGAAAATAGGTACTTGGGAGAAAATAGGGAGAAAACGTCTAAGCTTGTCAGAATGGGGTTGTTGAGGCAATTTATCCTGAGTATTTCAGGTGAATATTTAAAGTATTTAAAGTGGGTCAACCTTGGGACAAATATACCACACCAAGAATTTTATTAGCCATTACAGGTTCTAAACTTGTATTAAACAAAGCTTTCACTAGGATGGAAGTAGAAATTACCCTGCCAGGCTAACCACCCTTTCAGGTGAATATTTAGATTACTAGAAGGGATTGGTTGGGGAAATATAGCATTGATGATAATAATAATTTTGGGCCTTCAGCCCAACAAACCATCAAGCACCAGTATAATATTTAATTGTAAGTTCAGCCCATCAGCCTAACAAGGCATCACTTAATAAATTTGTTCTTAAATTAAAATATGATTTAATTAAAGCACCCAACTATTTGGGTCCCTGAAGTCAAGGCTTCCCTCACATTAGGGTGAAGCCTGACACTTGCCTAGACAGGAGCTTTACAAAAATCTCTATAAATTAGATTATGAGATATTTTAGGGGGAATTCTATTAAAACTTAAGGGTTGTTAAGATCTATATAATTTTCTGTGGCTATGTAAAGACACTTGTCTAGACAGGAGCTTCACAAAAATCTCAACAAATTAGACTATGGATATTTTAGAGAGGTCCTTTATAAATTAAGAATTTTTATAACCTTCTTAGTATTTCTGTAGATATGTAAAGACACTTGGCTAGGAAGGAGCTTTACAAAAAAAATCTATAAATCAGCTGCCTATAAGATGTTTTGTAGTGAATCCTATTAAAACTTAATGGTCTTTACAACCTTTCTAGCATATCTGTGGTTATTAAAGGCACATGTCTAGACAGAGAGCTTTATAAAAGTCTCCATAGATTAGTTTATTTTGATATTTTTGTGTAAGCTCTATCTAAATTTAATGGTTTAACAAACTTACAATTGAACTGATCCAACTTGACCATCTAACATACTGGAAAGTACAGTTTATATATGATACTTTTGTTTGAGCTCTATCTAAATTTAATGGTTTAACAAACTTACAATTGAACTGATCCAACTTGACCATCTAACATACTGGAAAGTACAGTTTATATATGATACTTTTGTTTGAGCTCTATCTAAATTTAATGGTTTAACAAACTTACAATTGAACTTATCCAACTTGACCATCTAACCTACTGGAACGTACAGTTGCGGACTAACTTTCTACACCGGGATGGGCGTTTACTGACGCAAATAATTAATTTTAAATTTAACCTTTATAAACCTGTATAATATAATCATGGGTTCAGAGTAGAAGCTTCCCCATAATTCCCCCGCTATAAAGAACCCGTTACAGCTTCGGGTAGTGAATTTGATTTATCGGCCGACCCCATCACAATATTCCGCCAGTCGACCTTCAGGTGAAAATCTAACCGGCCTCTAAGGGTAAAGTTTGGGTTTAAATTTGGGTTTTGGATGGTGACTTGGGATAAAAATTTTAGATGGGGTTTTATTGTGGGTGGTTATTACGGCCGTATAAGGGTAAAGTTTGGGTTTAAATTTGGGTTTGGATGGTGACTTGGGATAAAAATTTTAGATGGGGTTTTATTGTGGGTGGTTATTAAGAAGTTTGGGTTTAAAGTTTGGCCATCCTTAAAGTGGTCCAGCATGACCCCCAAATCAATTTTAATTCGGTATGGCCCCTCAAAGGTTCACCCTCAAAGGTTCAATGGGTAACTAAGGATCCGTAAAACCCCCACTTTGGGTATCGCTGAACTATAGGATCAGTTAATGTCAACTGAGCTTCAAAGGAGAGGTAGGGGGATGGGGATAGCATACGAGTTGAGGTGGTACCAGTTGGGTTATTGTTTCAACCATCAAAAGGTATAAGTTGGCAACCATTCAAAGGTTGGGTAGGTTAGGTTGGGGTGGTAAGGTGTCAGGTCAGGTTCAAGCCTTTAAACCTTGATACGAACTTAACGAACTTTAACCTTTTTCGATACGCATTAAATCCCAACTTTACCCTCCACCCCCAAATTTGAATTTTGGATCCCATGCCTTACCGAATGGAAATAGAGGTGGAAGCGATTGAAGGGGTAGGGTAACTTTGGCCTACCATTTGAGGTTAAGGTTACAGGTCGATGATTATTGGATGTAGAACCTCTCGATAAAATGGGTGTAACGTACCCCCGCTTAAAAACTTAAACCTGTTTAATTGGGCTCGTATCACATCCTATCCAACCTTGGGAGGTTTTGACGGGTGGTTATGATCTGGTTTATAAATCGACATAGTTTAGATTTACCATCCTCATCAGCATGAAGTTTAGGTTCCGTTCTTATCGAGTGGGGTTACGAATGATGAACGGATGGGGTAGATTGGCTAAAGGTTGTCGGGTATTTATCCACCATCTGAAATCCAATTTTCTACCCCGTACGATACCCCTTACGAACAGCTTGGGTTGGAACTGGGAGCTTGGATTTATAATCATAAACTTAAGATCGTATAGGTTTTTAAATCGGAACCCGTTTAGGTTGAAAAATCCATTTAAGGGTGGGTTGGTCAAATAGGATGCCCAGTAATACGTTGGTTAATCTGATAGATACCGGATGTCATCATTTTAATTAAAACCAATCGATTTCGAAGCGAAATGGATTTTATGCTCCACCATGGCTTTAAGGTTGAAATTACGTAAGGTTTAATTCGATGATAAAAAGGTTGGATGGGTTAATCGAGAACTTAATATAAATTTCATCATTTTTAACAAAATATGGGGATTGTAGGCTACCCAAAATTAACGCAGGCTGGGATTTTACTGGGATGAGGTGAAGTTGAACTTATGCGGGTGTGGGCTCGACCATCCGAAACCATGCGAAATGGATTGGATGGCAAGGTGCATGCATCGATGGGGACCCTTTGGGACCGGTAACCCAAGTTATAAACCTAAACGAGGGGCCATTCCCTCAGTTTGGGATGAAGCCAGCCGAGTTTGTTATTATCCAGTGTCTTTTCGCAGGCATCTGCCTCTCAAAGGATGTTTACGGTTCTTACTCCCATCCCATACCTTTGGGAAGTGCTCCTGAGGCCAAAGATAGCCCTTCACCCCTCTTTGATTATGCGGCTAACGATAACCCCTCCACTACCATCGTAACTGACGCGCCTTCGAAAAGTGCGCCGGGTTCAGTTATCCCCCAATCCGAGCAGGAGGTTGGTGAACCCAGTACGAATATCCCCACAAAGGGCATCTCAACCACTTTACCGAGTTTCCCATCTAAACCGGAAACTAACTACGGTGATGACTCTGAAACTATCGATACCAGCGACAACGACATTAGCTCGACCACTTCAAATAAGAAATTCATCAATCCCGTTGAGAAGGAAGGTGGTGACGAGTTGAATCCAAACGAAACTTATGAAGAGGTAAATAAAATTCCGACGTCCAAGGGCGCTACAGATGATCCTTTGGATGCGACATCTCCTTATCAGAACCAGCCCACCATCCCAATCAACTCGGAATCAAATCATAGATCTGGTGGTACGGTTGAGGAGAGTTTAACGTTGGCCCCCAACGGGAACGTTGAGCCCATCAAAGGTCCGCCCATCAAATCAACTTTGGCCCCAGAAGCTTTGAAACCTTCGAACGCTTACGAAAAGCCCAACGGATTCGCCGATGAGATTGGAGTTGAGGAAGGTATGGATGGGCTTGAAGATGAGAATTTAATTCAATCCGATGAGGGTACCTCCAAAGGTGAACCTGTGAGGGGAACTTCAAGTGATGTGAAGGCTCCAAGTACCCAACTTGCGCACCCTAAATCTGACGATGAATATGTTTCAGGTGGTGGGGTACCATCTTCAGGTAATGCTGCGGGAGATGAAGATGGCCAAAACTCAACTGCTCCAATTACCAAACCTGATCCTGGCGATGAATACGTTCCAAGTGATAATAGGTCTTCAGATGATGCTGCAGGGAGTGATGATGGAAAAATATCAACTACTCCAAGTGCCAGACATGAGCCTGACAATGCATACCTTCCAAATGATGGGTATTTACCTTCTGATGATGCTGCACAGGTTGAAAGTGGACAAAACACAACTTCTCCAATTACCCAACTTGAGTCTCCTAAATATGACAATGAATATGTCTCAGAGGATAACGCCTCACCTTCAGAAGGCAATGAATATGTCTCAGAGGATAACGCCTCACCTTCAGAAGGTGCCTCACAGGATGAAAATGGACAAAACTCAACTTCTCCAAGTACCCAACTTGAACCTCCTAAATCTGACGATGAATACACTTCAAATGGTAAGGCCTCACCTTCAGATGATGCTGCACAGGATGAAAGTGGACAAAAATCAACTTCTTCAAGTGCCCAAACTGAGCCTGGCGATGCATACACTCCAGATAATCATTTGACTTCAGACAATTCCACTGGGGATGATGGAAATCCAAGCCCAAGCACTCCAAGCGTAACTAGCCCAAATGCAACTATGCCAGGAGCAACTGGCTCAAGCACAACTTATCCAGACATGACAAGCCCAGTACCAGAATCAAAGAACCCGGAGGATTTGAAAACGCCAAGCATGAAACTGGAGCTGCCCAGAATTGATGGGTACAATCCAGGGGATGGGGCTTTAGTCAATGACAAGTCACCCAAACCTATGCCGGAGGGGCCTTTAGTTAATGGAAACTCAGTTCCAGAAGCTGGAATGGAGCCATCTAAGGATCAATATGGGCCTCAAGTTGATAGCCCCAGCAGTAGAGAACCTTCAAATACCAAAAACGCCCAAGACATGGAAACCAATCCAGCCAACATGTATCAACCTCCTAATTCTGGACCTGTTTCAGTTCCGGAAACTGAAATGGAGCCATCCAAGGATCAATATAGGCCTCAAGTTGATAGCTCCAACAGTAGAGAACCTTCAAATACCAAAAATACCCAAGCTAAGGAAGTTAACTCAGCTAATGAGTATCAACCTTCAGATTCTGGCCCCGTTGTCCAAGCTGATAAAACTTTAGATTCACCACCGGTTGGGGATCCTACAAATAACAACTCTATCCAAGATGACCAATACGAGTACGTAGAATGTCAAGAGGGGAGGAAGGTTGTGAATGTGAAGAGACGGGTGATCAAACTGGTGATGGCCAAGGTATCTATGATGAATACGAAGAATGCCAAGAGGGGGAGGAAGGTTGTGAATGTGACCCAGGGGAATATGAGGAATGCCAAAAAGGGGAAAAGGATTGCGAATGCGAAGATGAGCTGTTTGAAGATTGCAACGAAGGTGAGGAGGGTTGTGAGTGCCAAGGTGGAGACCCCGCCCCACCCGCGTATAATCCCGCATCTCAGTATTCATCCCCAACTTCAAATGGCTCATCCAACGATAAGGCCACATCCACCAGTATCATCGCCCTCATCAATAAGGAGCGCATCACTCACAAGCTACCAAGCATTTTAACCTCAGAATTGCTTAACCGGCTAGCCATGAAGCATGCCAAAAACTACTACGCCGCGAATAATCCTCCAAAGCTCCTCGGCTGGTACGGCAAGGAACGATGCCTCAACCTTTCCCCCGATAGATGCATGGCCAATAAATTGAAAACCCTCGGCAACTTTACGGGGAAGGGGCATGAGATTGCCCACCATTCCAACTCCACCCACCCCGATGAGATTGTCAAATCCATCTTAAAGGATAACCGGTTGAAGGCGATCATTCTAAACCAAGGGGCATGGAAGGGCTACGCTTGGACCCATATCGGTGCCGCAACTGAAGGTGGGCGTACGTGGATCTGGTTTGGGGTTAAAGGTTCCGATCCTTTAAACATTCAACTTAAGGTTCCTTTCGATCCGAGAAAATCTACCGTCACCTACTCGTCAAAGCATACCAGTTACTCCTACAAATACTGAGGTTCATCTAATGGTTCGCTATAACCCGTAATCCGAAACATTTTATTAAATTTGGTGCCAATTGATCAATTTTAAATTATTTTATCTATTTTAATCATCAATTGATTAACTTTACTATCTAATTTTTACCAAGAGCTCATCTCTGGCCAACCGTCAACTTCCTTCTAATCCCGATATCCAAATTTAAAATTTTAACCCCTCCAGAAGGTTTACCTTAGCATGATCTAATTGGAATTCCGAATGGGGGTTAAACCCGTGTACGGATAAAGTTTGGAAGCCGAGGACCACCATCTTAAAATTTTGGATTGGGGGTTGGATAGATTGTATCGGCTATAATCTATTATGATGGCCGCCCACCCACTGTAAAGCTGAGGAAGTTGGTTAAAAGTAGGCCGAATCTGATGATGATTCGATCCGTTGGGGATCCAACGTTACCCTTCGGTGTCCAGTTATGGCTGGCTCTCGGTTAAGCCTATCGATCGAGGAGCTTGAACATGCTTTTAAAGGATTTGTATCGTCAAATTAATTTTGACATGGTATGTTCGATGGCTGGGGGTATGTTCAAGTATGGATCATAATGGTGAGCTTAATTTATTATGGGTGTGGTTCGTCTTTGTATAGGTTGGCCAATTAAATCAACTAGATCTGAAATGTATTACTGTAGATGGCGATCAGTATATAGACTATAGGTTGACCAATTGAAACAACCAGCTAGATAAATTGAGGTAATATGGATAGATATCTGAAAGTTTACCATATAATTGAGTGATAAAATAACTAAATAATAAACATTAATCAAATAAAAACTGCCAACCTTATACCTAAAACCTTGGGCTAATCAAGCCAACTTATGGGAATCCCGCTTGTCAATGCTCGCAGGTGCTGATATTCAGCAGGATTCCACAAATGATTTATTTAATTGTCTTGCAACTAAATGGTGGGCTTAAACTGAATAAAAGTAAGCTTAGAATATTATAAATTTTTCCCAAGAAATCACTTGGGTGAGAAAAATGATACTTTATTAGATGCCTTCCCCTAGTATTTTGGGTCATCAAAGGCTAGTAGGGAGATAATTATTGAACTGATATTGGCTGGGTGGCATGCTTAGACAGTTTAATGATCTGGCCAATCTGCACTCAAGAAAGTCATTTTTCTTCATCCAGTATTAACATAATATGATTGGTGCATTGTAGGTAGGATATACCTGTAAGTCCAGGGGAACATCCCCTGTGTGTGGATTGGGCAATTTTCCAATTTCTGAATAAAAGGGGTCTGAAGAAGGTAGCTGTACCCCTCATCACCCAGGGTGACCTCACCCACATGGTAGATGAGCGCTGGGTAACAGCACTCCCTCTAAAGATTCCTTCCCTGGTATCCACACTCACCACTGCCAAACTTGTCTGCTGAATTGAAGAAATCTGTGCCAAGGTTACCAAATCAAAGATGAAAGGGCCAAAACTGATGGGAATAAAGCCCAATGATTGTAAAACTAATAGTCAAAAAGGGACAAGTACCAAATTATCAGCTGGAATTGCTGACAGTTTTGACTCAGCTAGCAGTATAATCACCAATGCCAAACACCCCTCAAAATTGTCAGGGATGATCCCTTATTAGCAGATGGTATCTTTTGGAACTATTGCAGACAATTCAAAACCACTATCTAATGAATCAGGAGTTACAGTTGATATAACTCATTTGACCAAATGAATACCCCAGCAACTGGGCATGGTGGGTTGGGTATCCTGAACCTGTTTTCAACCAATTGGGACCACCTCTATGTGGGGTGGCCCTGGGGAATTCCCATTGCTCATCAGGCCAGATGCCATTGCACCAACCAACAAAAATGCAGTTGAGCCTTGGTCCAGGTATTCATGGTCAAATCAATAGCAACTCAGCCTACCACCAAACCCTTCAATGTCAGTTCTAGTTAAAATTGTTTCCCCCCTGTCATGATTCCAATATGACTGGATGATAAGCCCTAAGTCAATATGGCAAAATAACTGGAATCCGCTGGAATCGAACTGGTACTGGTAATTTAAGTGCTTCAAAATAAGGCATTCAGTGAATTGAGAGGATTTATGTTGAGATTTGATATGAATGAGAGTAATTCGAAAAGAGAAGTAGAATAGAAAATTACCAAGCCAAGGATGCATCCAGCTGGGAAACCAAGCTATAAAGAGTCTGATGGAAGATTAAAGGAGGGAGGTTTTTTAGAAGAAAGAGGAGCGCGCAGATAAGTCTGCAATTTATATTAAAATAAAGGTCGAAATAAGGGGCAATAGCTCCATACATATTTTATTAAGTTTATTATAAGTTGGCAATCCTCATATCATCTGATTTGGTTGCTCAGTGGCTCATACCCTGTGCAAAACCAACTCAGCATAATTGAGCCCAAACGACGATAATTAACAGTGGTGCTCACTACAGGGGGCCCATTGATCAACTAATCACAACTTCATCAATGGTACTTATGGTGCAACCAGCTTGCTCTGATAAGGTACTATCCCCGGTGGTCAAAATAACTCACTATGGGAAAATGAAGCTTGCTTTGGATACCTTACTTCAGGCGCAAACATTGTTATTTCAGGAGAATAAGAATAATACTGAGCAGCTCAACCATGCCTTCCGCCAACTGCTTCTGGTGGGTGACCATGCCAACCAACTTACCAACCTTTTGAGAAGCACGATGGAGTGGCTAGACTGTGCGGAGTATAAATTAGATAAGGTCATTAAGGAAAAAGAAATCTGCAGTGACAGGCTGCCCTAATTTAACCGTGATGTTAACATACATGGGTTTTTCAAGCGGTTTGAGTTTGCCATAGAGGGGGCTTCCAATCAACGAAAAGCTAAAATATTGTTATCTACGTTGGATGTTTCAAGTGCTGATCAAGTTACTTGTTATCTTAAAGAAAGTACTGTAGCGTACCAAGAGGTGAAGGAGACTGTAATTCACCTGTTTGGGGGCAAAGCGAAAATGGCTCAACGCAAGGCAGATTTTAACAATATCTTTTCAAAAAAATGAGTCTTTAACACAGTTTGCGGAGCAATTCACTAATGGGGCTCATATGTTGTTGGGTGCCAATGTCTTATCTAATGAAGAGGTGGGTATAGCAATGACAGCGGTTGTCAAACCATATCAGGAACTCTATAATGCTATGTCCCATGTGTTGGATGGGGATACCAGACTCATCCGAATAGTGAACGCTTTATGTCAGCTCTCCATCATGAACAGTGCCCCCAACATAGCCCAGAAAATTGATGTTGACCCAGCTCCAACCCTTGTGGAATATAGGCCGCAGCGACTGGGTTATCAGCCGCTGGAACATATTCATCTCTCACATGAGTCAATAGACCCTTTCCAGCCCAGGTACACTTCACCAGTTTGTCTGCAGCCTTGGAACCTTACCAGCAATATTTGACCTGGTTCTTCCTCCCCTAACTATATATGCGCACCTTTTATGAACACTTGCTTCCAGTGCGGACAAAGAGGGCATTATGCTGCCAATTGCCCTAGCCACCCACATGTGTATGCAATGCTAACAAAGATAATCGAGTAGGGAAAAGCTTGAATGGAGTAGAGACGGGACGCTCTATCTCCGCTAAGTACAATTTACTTGTCCCCAACAATCCCCAACCATCTTTCCAGGTAAAAATTGAACCTCAATAGGATGATGTGTTATACAGCAGCTTTCATTGGATACCCCTGCTTCCGCTTCCATGAGTAAAGGCTCACCCCATTGTGCTGAGCTTCTCCAGGACATGCAGAAGCCATATGTATGACAGATCCTGGAACAGACTGGAATTAGCAAACCTGATCCTTCACTGAATGTCACTCCTTTAGTAGGGGTTACCATAGCCATTATGGTGGAGAAAATCACTAGTGAGTATCCTCAAGTCAGCAAGGGTATTTCTTCTTTTTGAGTAGCACAAAGCCCTTGAACGTACAAGCAATATACACCAATAAATTTTCTTACTCAGGATGTACTTATTGTGACATATTCATTCAAAACACAAAAAACCGCGCTATCATAGACATGGGAGCACCTGTGAACATAGTCTCCACTCGGTTGGTGGCTAAACTTATGTTGAAACTGGATGTGGACCATCACATAGTATATGGGACCATGGGAACGCACAGCACTGTGTCAGAAGGAGCATATAGTGCATTGCCTCTATGATTTGGGTCAGTCCAGGTGTCTTCTCCAGCGGCTGTTTTGCCAAATAAACACTACAATATGTTAATTGGTGCAGCTTTCATGAGGAAATTTGGCGTTGTGATAGTTATGGCAAAAGAAACCCTTACCATATTTGGTCAACAAATTCCAGTATATTTTTCCTCTGGTGGAATTCCAACGGATCCAGTCCACTCCGGCCAGATCAATCTAGCATACAGTGATGGAGTAATCCCTGTTTGCTAGCAGTGATTGAGTCAGCAGACCAAGATCCTCCCCAACCAGATATAGGAGTATAAAGGAATCCTGCTTCAAGCAACGCACCCTTTAAGCTTACTGTCTGGACATCAGGGCATAATAGGGACTGGGATCAAAATTGAAGTCCCTAAGGGGCTTTATGGAGAAATCCTGGCGCCTCATCAGCACTCATAGCTCAAACCACACGTGGCTCCAGGGTTATTGTTTCCTGGGAATGGGGAGGTGAAGGTGCTGCTCACGAACCTACAGAAGGAGACAATAACAATCAGGCGGCACCAAGTAGTGGCTTACCTACACTTTGTCCCTATTGGGAAAGTTCGTCATATTCATAACTTTGGCTCATGGGAAGATCTTGGACTACCAGCTCACTCCTCATTCGGCGTACTGACTGTAGTACCATGGGAAGCGCTCACAGGATTATTGGCGGAACAACAAGATAAGGCTATGGCCTTATTTGAAAAGTATTGGGATATTTTCACTAATGATGATCATGACCTAGGGTGCGCTCAAGGGGTGGTACATTGGATAGATATGGGGGATCACCCTCCCATTTGTTCATGAACAATTAGACATTCAAAAGCAGCAGAAGAGGTTGTCTCCAACAAAGTAGATAAACTTATTGAGCAAGGAATGCTAGAGCCATCAAACAGTCTGTGGGCATCGCCTGTGCTCATTGTAAAGAAGAAGGATGGCACAAATTAAGTGGTTATTGACTATCATAAACTCAATAATGTAACAAAGAAGGATTCCTACCCTCTTCTACAGATTGTTGATGCATTAGACCGATTGGGTGGTGTGAACTATTTTTTGCCATGGATCTGATCTTGGGATACTGGCAGATCGAATTGCCATTAGTGGAATGGGAGAAATGTGCGATCATCACCTTGAGAGAGTTGTTCTAGCTGATGCGCATGACGCAAGGGTTGTGTAATGCTCCAGCTACGTTCCAGCATGCCATGGATACAATTTTAGGTGATTTAAAGATGTCATGCATTATTGTTTACCTTGATGACATCAATGTGTTTTTGCAGACGTTTACAGAGCACCTGGCCCACTTGAAGCAAGTGTTTCAGTGCCTCGCTTCTGCTAAAATCAAAATTAAGCCACAAAAGTGTCATTTCTTTAAAGAGCAATTGGAATACCTCAGGTTTGTTGTGGATTAAAATGGGCTTAAACTGCAACTGTCTAAGGTGGACACAATAAGCAAGATGACTTGGCCAAGGAATAAATGGGACATTCAGGTGTTTCTGGGGATAGTTGGGTACTACCAACAGTTCATTCCCAATTTCAGCTTCATTGAGGCCCCACTTTTTGAGTTATTAAAAAAATGCTCTCTTCAATTTGGAAGGAATGAAACCAGAATGCTTTCAATGTATTGCACACCGCGTTAGCAAGCACACCCATTTTGCAATATTCCAACTTCAACAAACAGTTCATAGTACAAACTGATGCATCCCTCTCTGCTATTAGGGCAGTGTTATCTCAGAAGGATGATGACGGCATGGAACATCCTGTCGCATTCTGTAGTCAAAGTTTGAACTGTCACAAATGAAACTACACCATAACTGAGTGGGTTTGTCTAGCAGTGATTTACGCTTACAAACAGTTTTGGGTATATCTGCATGGGGTGAGATTTCAAGTAGTGACGGATCACGCTTCCTTGTGCTGGCTACAGAATCTTCATGAACTGGAGGGATGGCTCGCACATTGGGCGTTGAAGCTGCAAGCATATGATTTTGAGATTTTGCATCGACTGGGAGTGAAACATCAAAATGTGGATTGTCTTTCTTGATTGCACATGGTTGCTATCATGGCAGATCTAGCTGATATAATGTACAAAAAAATGGTGGCAAACAGATACCAAGATGAGCTGCCACAGGTGATCAAGGTGTTAGACAGACTCAGGGAAAACACCTTTGTACAAGGGGAAGAACTATATAAGTAAACCGGAGACTTGATGCTGAATTTTCCAAAGCCTTCAGCTAGACCCTCAATAATTATGGATGCTCATCAGGCTGTTGGACATGGAGGATTGCGGAAGATGCTAGAATTCTTTTGACCCTGATACTTCTGGGAAAGCATGCATTATGATGTATTGGAAATGGTTAGTTGCTGCCATCAGATTCAAGTAGAAAAACCTTTCCACAAGAAAACCAACTAGTGAAACCCCAGTTCACATGGCACACCGTTTCCATTGATGTAGTGGGACCTCTGCCAACTAGTGCCAATTGATCCAAGTATATAATTGTCACTATCGATTATTTGACCTGATGGGTGGAAGCCAGGGCTATTAGTGACTTGGGCGCGGTCACCACTGCCAAGTTCATTATGAAGTGCGTTATACAGTGGCATGGCTGCCCGCAGTTCATTCTGATGGACAATGGAACCAACTTCACTTCACATATTATGCCAAAGTTAAATGAGTTGATGGAGATTTGCGGGGTTTTGACCACCCCCTATCATTTGGAATCAAATGGGATGGTGGAGCGATCAATGGAACCCTAGTTAATATACTCCGCAAATTGATAACAGATCAGCCCTCAGAATGGAGTGCCCTTCTACCTACTGCTGTGTTCACTTATAATATCAGCTATTATTCTGCCACTGATAAGAGTCCACTTCAACTGCTGTATGGTCAACATCTGGCTCTGCCTGCCTTGCTATATTCATGTGTAGAGGACACTGGTGGGGTGAATCCTCAGCGATATCTGAATCAACTCATGGATACTTTGATAAAGTTGCAAACGGAAGCCTACTCCACCAGTTTAGTGAAAAAAAAATCTGCAACCAAGCAGCTGACCAGAAGTGCTGGAGCAGTCTTCTGTTGTTCTCTGTGGGGGATTATGTTTTATTACATGATCAGCATAAATTCAGACAAAAAATAAGCTCTTTGACATTTGGGTCAGCCCATTTGAGATTATCAAGAAGACTGGCATGGATGTCTACACAATTAAGGAACCTGCTGGGGGTCAGATTATCAACCAAGTCCACGCAAAGTTCCTTTGAGCATACAAACAGTAAGAGCCTATCGTCCAGTCAAAGGGGGGATAATGTCGTGATTCCAATATGACTGGATGATAAGCCCTAAGTCAATATGGCAAAATAAATGGAATCTGCCGGAATTAAACTGGTACTGGTAATTTAAGTGCTTTGAAAGAAGGCATTTGGTGAATTGAGAGGATTTACACTGAGATTTGATATGAATGAGAGTAATTCAAAAAGAGAAGTAGAATAGAATTTTACCAAGCCAAGGATGCATCCAGCTGGGGAACCAAGGTATAAAGAGTCTGATGGAAGATTAAAGGGGGGAGGTTTTTTTAGAAGAAAGAGGAGCGCGCAGATAAGTCTGCTATTTATATTAAAATAAAGGTCAAAATAAGGGGCGATAGCTCCATACATATTTTATTGAGTTTTATTATAAGTCGGCGATCCTCATATCATCCAATTTGGTTGCTCAGTGGCTCATACTATTTGCAAAACCAACTCGGCAGAATTGAGACCAAACGCTGAGAATTAACACCCCCTCCCCCAAAAATTTTCCAGTTTAGGTTTTCCAGTTTAGGCCAAATTTAAAGGCCCTGATCCTGGCTTGGACCTACTACCAGATCAAACACTATTTAATCAGAAACACACTAAGGAAATTGTTGGTCAATTCTCTTTATTTTCTTTTCCAATAAATTCCCACTAAAAACCCAATTTTTTATTTTATTTAAATCCTCCTTGCTAAAGTCTCAATGGCACTAACCTGGTGGCCTATCAGTCCCTACACCATATGGGCATTACCAGTTTTGATGATTACAATCACTCTCATCATAGTCAACTGGATTCAACATGTAAGAGACTTCTGGCAGTTTAGCCCCATTATTGAAACTGTCCACTATCAATATACTGGTGTCATAATTCCAATACAACTGGATGATAATCATGGGACAGCTAGGGTGTAATCTGCCAAAAATGGAATCAGTTACAATCATTCAATTGCCTTAAGATGAGGCATTATTGGGACATAACGGGTTTTTATTGGATATAACAGGTTTTATTGGATCGCCTCTATATAAGGCAATAAGGTGATAAGGTGATGTCAACATTTGATGAATATGAAGTAAATCGCCTACAATTAGGGTGACAGAGAACTAGAGAATAACAAGCCAAATTTGAGGAGAATTGGCGGAATAGAATAGCCCAAGCCATGAGAGCAGTATTGCCTGAAGCTGCTGTATATAAGTGAGATGGGAAATTGAGAGAAGTAAGTTGTTAATAGTAGAGGAGAAACAGGACAGCGAAAGGTCACTGTATTTACTAAAAATAAATAAAGAATTGATTGGGGCAATTGCTCCTATTTTTAAAGTATATTTCAAGTGTGTCTGAAGGACTGACGATCCCCACATCATCTGTCTGTTGCTCAGTGGGTTCGACCTGTACAAACAGTATGATGGATCCTAACTATACCATCCAAATTTATAACAGTGGAGCTCACTACAGGGGCCCATTGACCAACCAACTAAACACCGGAACTCCAGTCATCAGCCATGCCTTACACAAGCTGTGTTGCTGGGGAATCTGCATGGAACACCATATCAGATGGATATGAGGAACTCAAACTTACCTTAGATGCGGTGCTCAAAAACCAAGATGAACTTCTTTAAGAATAAGATGCTGTCATGCACCAACTTGATAGTACGTTTAGCCAAATGCAAATCTTAGGACAATAAAACAAAGAACTCACCAACTGACTGAATGATACCACCAAACAGCTGCAGTGCGCAGAATGAAAATTGACCAATACCTCTCAGTCTTCTTGCTGGAACAAGGATGACCATCAAGAAGGGGCATCATATGAGGAAGAAAATGACTATGGTCAGAGCTACTACACCCAGGATGGTAGTACTGGATACAAATATGAGTCAGAACAACACTTCCCTCAAGTAATGGCAGTACCACCCATGGCAGAAGGTCACACTACCCCTGAAGCGGCGGACATCCCAACTTCCACTAATCCAGCTCCTCATTGAGAAACCGCTTTTGGATCTTGACCCATTCCTCAGTATGGCCCAAAACCCCGTGAACGGGATGAAGAGGTTAATATCGAAAATTACCTCCATTTGATGGCAATGGGAACATTTATGGGTTCTTCAAATGGTTTGAGTTTGCAGTGAAAGGCGCATCTGATAGATGGAAGGCTAAGTTGTTAATATCTGCCTTGGATGTCAGGAAGCACCAATCAGGTCATCTGTTACCTCACAAGTAGCTCTGTCACCTATAAGGACATAAAGGATACCATACTCCACATGTTTGGGGGTACTTCAAAAATGTCATAACAAAAAGCAGAATTCTTAACGATTGTATTCTATTGAAAAGAGACTCTCCTGGAGTTCGCTGATCAATTTACAACAGAAACTCATGTGCTGATTGGAGCGGGGTACTTAGCAGAAGCCGACGTGTGCATTGCCATGACCTCCATGGTGAAGCCATATCATGAACTTTATAATGTAATTTCACCACTCCTGGATGATGACGTACCTCTGATCAAGATTGTACAGTTTTTGTGTCATGTATCCCCTAACTTTCTGCTTCCAAATATTGAACAGAAGCCTAATGCCGCTACTGCAACCTCTTATTCAGGAGAATACTCTCATCCAATTCCAGCTCCTGTTAGTAATCCTCAGCCTTTCTATAACTCTGCGCCTCATCCTCAGCCAAGTCATACTCAACAGTTCAATCAGCGACAATGGGCTGACCACAAAAACCGTCAGCAACCCAGTTGTTGACCAGGACCTAGCTATGATGACCATCAACAATCAGCTTAATGACCTGGGGATGGGTACGCTTATTGACCCCAAACTTTTCTATATGGACCCTCTTATGATAATCAAGGATGTGGCTTTTATGGGGTAATTGCTACGAATGCGGTAGTCCTGGTCATTTGGCAAAATTCTGTCATAATTACCATGTGAACTACGTACATTAAGATCAATACTATCAGGGAAAAGATGGAGCAGAGTAGAGATGGGACCCTCTACCTCCGCGATACCAACTCAAAACGTCCCTGAATCAACAGTAGTATATCCTGTGGAAGTCCATCAGTACAATGATGGTCCTTTAACTCAGCAGCCAATTGGAGGAGTAAACGTAGTAACCTGAGCTCAAGCCAAGGCAGCGGTGGAAGAAGAGTCCCCTGAACAACTGAAGCTGTATGACTGTCAGATGTTTGATCAAGCTTCCTCAGCCAAACTTGATTCTGCCGCAGATGCATTAACTCTGAAAGGAGTAAACATTGCCCTTCTGGTAGATGCCATTGTCAAAGAATACCCCCAAGTCAGTGAAGGGATAATGAGTTTTATTGAAAAGAGAGAGCCTGTAAATGTTCACATATTAAACAATCAATATTTTTCTTATTCTGAGTGTACATACTGTGATATTTTTGTAGCAAAAAATAGAGTTTGCGCTATAATAGATACTGGTGCTCTAGTCAACATAGTTTCCACTAAATTGATGGCAAAGTTGACGTTAAAACCAGATGTGGACCATCAAATGGTGTATGGAACTGCTGGAGCAGTAAGCACCATATCTGAGGGGCTTACAGTGTGCTACTTCTGTGCTTTGGGTCCATTGTTGTGGTGGCCCCAGCAATTGTGCTGCCAAATGAAAACTACAACCAGCTAATTAGAAATGCTTTCCTACGCCATTTTGGGGCAGTCATTAATATGACAGAGGAGACCCTCACCATTCTGGGTCAGCGGATCCCAATTTACTTTACAACTAGCGGAGTACCAAAGGATCTGGTGCATATGAGCCATATTAACATTGCCTATAGTGATGGGGTGATGCCAGTTTGCTATCACTTACTAAAGCGCAAGACTTGGCCCCTTCCCCAGCAGATATATGAATATCAAGGGATACCTCTTCGAGTGGTAGGGCCTATATCTATACCTTCTGGCCATCAAGTCCTAATGAACTCTGAGCTAGAGGTGGAAGTGCCTAGTGGGTTATATGGGGAAGTCATTGGAATCTATCATCAAACACAGTTTGAGCTGTATGTGGCTCCAGAATTATACTTCCAGGACATGGGGAGATTAAGGTTTTGTTAGCAAACCTCCATAGTGAACCAATACAAATCCGCTGATACCAAATTATAGCGTATTTACATCTAATTCCAATAGATGGGGTCCATCAGGTTCATGATTTTGGGACATTGGATGAATTTGGTCTACCAGTTGAGACATCTGCTGATGTACTAATGGTGATACTGCAGAGTAAAATAATAGGACTATCAGAAGAACAAAAAAGCCAATCAATAGCTTTAATTCAGAAATATAAGGGGATTTTTGCTGTCAATGATCATGACTTAGGGTGTGCTTGGGGGTAGTCCATCGAGTAGACACAGGAGATCATCCTCCTATAAGATCTCAGCTGATCCTCTGATCACTGGCAGCAGAAGATGTTGTCACTGAGGAAATCAACAAGCTGCTGGAGAAGGGGATGCTCAAACCATCCAAAAGACCATGGGCTTCGCCTGTTCTAATTGTAAAAAAAGAAGGGTGGCACCAACCAAGTAGTAATAGATTACCGGAAGCTCAACAGTATTACAAAAAGGATTTGTACCCTTTTCCAAGAATTGACAAAGCTTTGGACCAATTAGGGAAAGACCGTTATTTCTCTGCAATGGACTTGATATCAGGTTACTGGCAAATTGAGTTACCCCCAGCAGAACAGGAAAAATGTGCTTTAATCACCTCCAAAGGCCTTTTCCAACTGACGCAGATGCCTCAAGGGCTGTGCAATTCCCTGGCTACGTTTCAGTAAGCCATGGATACTATTCTTAATGACCTGAAACTGTCATGCATCCTTGTATACCTCAATGATATTAATGTTTTCTCTCTAACCTTTTTGGAGCATCTTGACCGCCTAGAAGCAGTATTCCGCCAGCTGGCTGAGGCAAACATTAAAATTAAACCTCAAAAAAGCAACTTTTTCGAAGATAATCTGGATTACCTGGGGTTTGTGGTAGACTCTAAAGGGCTGAAACCACAGCTGGCTAAGGTGGAGGCCATCAGAAAAATGACTACTCCCAATAGTAAGCACAACATCCAGGTATTTTTGGGAATGGTCAGTTACTACCGGCGCTTTATCCCTAATTTTAGCTATATTGGGGGCCACTATTTGTGTTGTTAAAAAAGGACGCTGTGTTTGAATGGATGGAACATCATCAATCTGCTTTTGATACACTCCGTATGGTGTTGATCAGTGCACCGGTGTTATGATATCCAAACTTTGATTGGGAGTTTATTGTTCAGATGGATGCATCTCTCTCCACTGCTGGGGCTGTACTTTCTCAGAAATATGACAAGGGAGAGGAGAATCTGGTAGCGTACTGTAGTCAAAGTTTGAACTTTCATGAGCTTAATTATACTGTGACCAAGCGGGAGTGCTTAGTAGTGATCTTTGCATACAAGAAATTCAGAGTCTATCTGCATGGGATAATGTTTAAAGTCAAAAAAGACCACGTGTCATTACGCTGGTTGCAGAACCTCAAAGAACCTGAAGGTCGTCTGGCTCAATGGGCTCTTAAGTTGCAGGCTTATGATTTCAAGATTCTCCATCGGCCAGGAGTAAAGCATCAGAACGCTGACTGTTTATCTTGATTAATAACTATTGCAATGACAGCAGACCTCAGCGACGTGATGTACAATAAGATGCTTAGCGGAAAATACAATGACAACTGTCCCAAGTGATCAAAGTGTTAGATGAGGTATGAACAAATACCTTACATCAGAATGGGGAACTGTACAAACAGATCAGCGATTCTACGGTGAATTTTCCATGCCCCTCAGCATGACTAGGAATCATTATGAGCACGAACAAGGCAGTTGGGCATGGTGGAGTGCATAAGACAATGGAGTTGTTACACCCCTCAGCACTATTGGGAAAGTATGAGCTTCAATGTGCTCAAAACTATTTCCTGTTGCCATCAGTGCCAAGTGGAGAAGCCATTTCTCCGTACAACGTCATATCGATTAGTGAAACCACATTTCTCTTGGTACACAGTTTCCCTTGAAGTTGTTGGGCCCTTGCCAACAGGAGCCAACCGGTGTAAGTACATTCTTGTGGCTATCAACCACTTGACCCGGTGGGTTGAAGCAAGGGCAATATGAAACTTGGGGGAAGTTACTGTGGCCAGGTTCATGATGGAATGCATTATTCAGCGACACAGCTGCCCTCAGTGTATTCTCACTGATAATGGAACCAACTTCACCTTGCACATCCTACCCAAACTGAAAGAGCTTATGGGAATCCGCGGGGTTCTGACAACCCCATATCACCCCAAATCCAATGGAATGGTCGAACAAATGAATGGAACTCTTTTGAACATACTACAAAAATCTAGTAATGGATTGACCTTCCGATTGGAGCTCTCTCCTTTCCACTGCCATGTTCACCTATAACATTAGTTACCATTCTGCCACGGGGAAGAGTCCCTTCCAACTACTATAAAGCTGACACCTGGCTCTTCCAGCGTTACTTTATTTGTGTGTAGAAGACACTGGTGGACTGGAACCCCACTGCTATTTGACTAACCTTGCAAACATTCTGATCAAACTGCAAACTGAAGCATATTCCTTCAGCTTAGCCAAGAAGATCAGGAATCAGGCTGCTGATCAGGCATGTTGTAGCAGGCTGGCGCCATTCAAGGAAGGTGATATGGTTCTATTCCATGACCAACATGGATTCATGCGGAAACACAAGCTGGCCAGTATTTGGACTGGTCCGTTCAAAGTTATAGAGAAAGCTGGAGTTGATGCATAAACCATCAAGGATCCTGCAAGTGGTCAGATCATTAACTGAGTACACGTGAAGTTCCTCCAACCTTACAAACAATAAGATCTTATCGTCCAGTCAAGGAGGGGTAATGTCACAATTCTGATATGACTGGACAATGATCAGGGCAGCTAGGGCGGAATCCTCTGAAAATGATATCAGTTATGATTATTTGAGTGCCTTGAGACGAGGCGATATTGGGACATAATAGGCTTTTATTGGATATAATGGGTTTTATTGAATTGCCTCTGTATAAAGTGATAAGGCGATAAGGCAATATCAACATTCGACAAATATGAAGTAAATCGCCTACAATTAGGGTGACAGAGGATTAGAGAATAACAAGCTGATTTCTAGGAGAATCAGCGGAATAGAATAGCCCAAGCCATGAGAGTATTGTCGCCTAAAGCCGCTGTATATAAGTGAGAAGGGTGATTGAGAGAAGTAGGTTGTTAATAGTAGAGAAGAAACGGGAAAGCAAAAGGTCGCTGTATTTACTAAAAATAAATAAAGAATCAATTGGGGAAATTGCTCCTATTTTTTAAGTATATTTTCAAGTGTGTCCTAAGGACTGATGATCCCCATATCATCTGTCTGTTGCTCAGTGGGTTTGACCTGTACAAACAGCATGACAGATCCTAACGATACCACCCAAATTTATAAAAACTGGGATCCTGTGGCTTTATATAAACCATTTTTAAGCAAGGATACATCCCCTTGTCTCTACATTAGTAACAAACCCACCCAACATCAATACTGTAGAAGCCAACCCAGTGGTACAATCCCCTGCAGCAAGACCCTCAGTATCTGGGATATTTTTTCATTTAGTTCATTATCAGGTTCATTTTCATGCTCATTCTACATCAATGAGTCATTATGACCCAATTTGCAGCTCCATACAACGTCATATGATCGGCAATGCCACTGGCATTCTGGCTTGCTTTTTGGGTGCTCACACATCCTGACTGTCAGGCCAGTCTATAATCCTTCTGCCGTTTTCATGACATAATTGACCATTGTTTTCTGCCATTTCCGCCCTTCTCTTCAAGGTGGGTGCCACAGTGGTTACCCTTTACCAAATGAACGTGTAGTCAGTAGTCTGCTTTCTGTTGTTAATTTGATCACTCTCCAATTTTGTGGGTAGTATTCACTATACCTTGGAGAAACTCCTTCAGGGCAGCAGAGACCCGTGGATAACTGCTCTTCCCCCACCTAATATCAAGAAGGGAATATGAATGTTCCCTCCAAAGATATTGTCAATAAAGTTCTTGACGCCCTTGCTGAGGTGCAAATTCATTCTGCTATTGCCCTTAATAATACTGCTGCGCTATCCCATGTCCAACAAGGGGTCACCCTTTTGGATGCGGTAGAAGGGGAAGCTCATCAGTGGGTATGAGGACTTCTGCGTTATACTTTGCAAGCAGGAGATTCTACTTCACTGGTCTCAGTAGTATCAGCTTCTTTGAAACCCCATGTGTTGCATTAAACCGTTTATTCCAATTGCTTTCTACTATGGCTGAAGCTCCCATATTGGCTTCTTTACTCACAATCTTCCGTGAACAGGCTCCCACACTTGAATTCTCTAATGATATGCTCCAAGAAATCTTTAGATTTGTGGTGGATTCTGCCTCTGCCCATTACAAAGTTTGGTCCACCCCTATGGGAAAAATGGATCAAATATGTAAAGCTGTGACAAAAATCAACGCCTCCCCTCGCCATTCTCCCCACTATCAAGGGTAAATTATATAATTGATCTACCTAACAATGACTCAGATTCAGTTCTTACCATTGAACCAGTTTGGTCCTGGCCTCGGAGCCCATCAATAATCTGCTTCTGAGTCATGTTATCCTGGTTCACCTATTAATGAATCAGTAAAAGCCCAGATTGAATTAGCTGGTTCCCAAGCCCTTGCTCTTACCAACTTTACTCCTGAAAAGGTCCCTGACCTTCTCCCTGATTTACTGCCATTTCTTCAGTTACAGCAGAAATGACCAAATCTACCATTAAACAAAACTGCTTATTTCTTATTAACTATGAAGATTAGTATCATCTCTCATTACATCTCCTTTGAGGCTTTGGTGGATACTGGAGCCATGGGTAATTTTATGAGCGTTGAGTTAGCCCAACAATTGAAGCTGGACCTGGAAGTAGGTACTTCGGTGATGGTTGCTTCTTCACCCTCTCAGATATCATATATGGTCCATCAGCCAGTACCTTTCTTTTGAATTTATTGCGGGGAAGGCCGACCATGGGACGGACACTTCTGAATATAACGCAGGAAAGATAAACTTAGTACCAGGGGGGCACCCCAGAGAAGCGATGCTATCTCTTGTTGCCAGCGGGAACGCCACTTATGGGGAGGGGAGGGAACGTGTTAAGGGGCCGTAGCCACTATTGAGCATGTGTGGAGGAAGGGGTCTGATTTGATGAACCAGACTGGGAACCAGGAGGAGACCAGCTGTCAGCGACGCGGTGGGAGATATCCAAACATCCACGCTTGAAAGTGGTCCACCAAATGAGACCAGAATCTGTGGACAGCTTCTGGGAGGGTGGGGATGGAGCCAGCGATGGCATTAAAGACAATTGTGTGGATAGTCTACATGGCGATTGCAACCACCAGAGCACGGAGGGAGGGTGGGAGGGGGAGGCCATTGATGAAGCAAACATATCTCTTGACAGACTGAAGGGATGCGTTTGATCCTGGCCTAGCAGACGTTGGACTTCGCGCCATATCACTTTAGAGGTGGGGAACTTCTTCAGGCGGTGGAACAGCGTTCCATACTGGCCACACATGACACAGGATGAGTGTAAAGTGTTAGAGCGCTCAGCTGTATGATACACCCACCTCAGGCAGCGCCACACATGGGAGCGGACTTGAGGCTGCAACAGAGGATGGTGTGCGTATTTCCATATAGCCTTTTGGGTCTCAGTGGAATAAGGGATGTCCGTCATGTCCAGGTAGTCCACCCTGGATAGGACTTGGGGTCGAATGTGGATCACGCCATCATGGATGGGTAGCCCCTGTATCTCTTGTGTGAACTGAGGAGAGGGGCGGCCTCTTCAGGTTGTATGTCCACTAATATGAAATCTCCACTCTGCGCTTCGCATGGAGAGTAGGATTCGTTTGTAGTGGCTTTTAGTCCCGTGAGGACCTGTGGCCGATGTGTGTGATGCGAGGTATTTCATCAGGGAGTGAGGGTTTGATGGATTGTTGAGGCCCAAGGCTCGGGAGAAGTTGGAGCAGGCCACGCGGGACCAGTGTTAGGATGGGAGTGTAGGAGCGGTGACGGCCGCGATCCAGGTGCCCAGGATCTTGGCAGCATGGGCTTTGAAGTCAAGCAGGCCCATGCCACCTTGATGATGAGGGCCAAACATGACCTCTAGCCGTAATGGTGGAGGGCGGCCTGACCAAAGCCATCCTTGCAGCAAAGCATACAGGGATTTGAAGAAGCTTGGGGAGAAGGGGATGGCGTGGGCTCCAAACCAGACTTTGGATAGGAGCATAGAGTTGGCAAGAACAACCTTGCCAGTGAGGGTAGTAGGGTGGGCTCTGAGAGAGGCGATTCGCTTTGTCACGTTGTCCAGTATACGGCACTCCATTACTGCTGACGCATATCCGCCTGCCTCCATCCACACGCCCAGATGGCGTACCGGTCCTATGGTAGGACGTGGCACAAAGGGGAGCACCAGTGGAGCGGTGTGTGTTGAGTTAGTAAGGCGTGGACGTGGGCGAGCAGATGGGCTGGGTTGGGAACTACTTGCTGGGACCCAGCAGTTCTGAAACTGACCAAGGAGGATGATTTCGGTTTTAGAGCGTTCAGTGCCGCGTTGCTTACCCGGGAATATTCCTGGATGAGGGCTTCAAGCGCGCGTGCATCTTTGTTATTAGACACCCCCACCACGCAATCATCTGCAAATGCCATCATCTTGACTGGGGTTTGGCCTGGCACATGGACCCCAGTGAGGTGGGCATTCACATTTTGCAGTAGTGGGTCAAGGCTGAAGTTGTATAAGAGTGGGCTGAGGGGGTCCCCTTGTCGCAGGCCCCTTTGAGGGTGGACTACTTCCGTTAGGAAGCCTGGGCCACGCACTGCCATTGTCGCAGATTCCATGAGCAGCATCACCCAGTTTATGAAGCGCGGGGTAGGCAGAATTGATGGAGGCAGGCCCTTAGGTATTCCCAGTTTACTCTATCATAGGCCTTTTGTTGGTCCAAGAATACAAGTGCCCCAGAGGCTGTGGACTGACACACATTAGCCACAGAGTGCACGTTATCCCAAATTGACCTTCTGGGGATGAAACCGAATTGTTCTGGGGAGATGGTGGCAGATGCTACAGTCCCTAAATGGTTAGCCATGACTTTGGTTAAAATTCTGGTGTCTGTGTTTGTTAGAGAAATGGGGCGCCAGTTGGCTAAGTCAAGCCTATCCCCTTTCTTGAAGAGTGTGACAGTAAAGGCCTCATGTCCTCCTGGTAGGAGGCTTGTTTCCAACAGGCTTTGGTTGAGTGAGGCTAGCAGCAATGGGGATATATATTTAAAATATTTTTTGTAGAACTCATATGGAATGCCATCTGGGCCTGGGCATTTTTGGTTTGGCGCACCATGAATGGCTGTCCATAATTTGTTCGGAGTAATTAGATTCATTATTTCCAGGTATTGGAAAATGGTGCGGATATGAGCTCAGTCAAGAAATTCCACCATTTTGGCCGGCTGAATTGGTTCAGCTCAGTATAACTCAGAGTAATATCTTTGCATTTCGATTTCCACTTCAGCCGGTGTGTCCGCAATGGAATTATCCGATATTCACACCTGTGTGCAGGCCACGCTCTGGCGTGGTGCGAAAATTTTTTTAAAGAAGTATGCGGTGCACTTGTCACCTTTAGTGATGCGTGTGGCCCTGTATTGGACACAAACCCAATGTTTGTGTTGCCTTTTGAGTGCATTGAGATGGGCGACTGCCTCCACCCACTTCTGGCCCCATGCAGGGCTATATCCTGTGGCTAAAATGTTGGACTCCAAGTGGGCCAATTCCACCAGCGCTCACAAGATAACCGCCGATGTGGCTCGTGAGCGTCTGGAGGAGAGATGGTGATAGTGGTGGATGGTGTCTTCTTTGAAAGTTGCCCATGTGGAAATAGGGTCCACGCAAAACGGTGCAACAAACAATTTCGCCAAAGTTGCCTCTTCCACCCACGTGGAAAATCCTGGCAACGTGAGCTTGGGGGGGCAGATTTTGCACCAATGTGGGGCCTTTGCAACTGTGACAGGTAAGTGGTATGTTATTAAGACCAGTCGGTGGTCAGAGAATTCAATTTTTGTTGTTTTGAAGTGGGAGATGTGGGGTTAGAATTTCGCTGGCATTAGAATAAGGTCGATGCGGGTCATGGACCTTAATTGGCCGTTGTGGACATGGGGATGCATCATGTTTTCAAGCAGTGGGGCATGTCGCAGCAGTGCATCCATTAACCCAAGGGTGGCTTTTAGAATGCATAGTTCTACGTGACCCTGTGGGGCGTGGGGTGAGGGCGGCCACCGGTCCATTGGTGAGGTTAGCCAACAGTTCATGTTGCCAACTAGGAAAGAATTGGGGGGTAGCGGGAGGGATTTGACCAATGAGAAAAATTCCTGACGCTCGTGTGCACCATTTGGGGCATAAATGTTGACGATTGTGTGTGCAACGTCAGCCCACGAGAAGGTGACAATGAGCACTCAGCCATTTAGGAATATTTCTGAGGATGTGAATTTTAAAAAATTGTTTTTCCAAATTAGCACCCCACAGTGCTTTGACCAAAAGGATAGGGATGGTAGGAGCATTGTTTTCCAAGCTTCCTCAGAACCTCATGGACAGTGGGACTCCTGGATGGCCAGGATATCCACGGGTAAATTGTTTTGTAAAAAACTCAGTTTTCTAGCCCAGGATGGGGAGGCCTTGAGTCCAGCGATATTCAGCATCCCTAGAGTGAAGGTTTCCCCCATCGCACCTTAGGTGTGAGGGGTGGGCCCCCAGGCCCACCAGCCTCTTTCAGGTCCCCACAGGCTTTCACAGCAGTGTGGGTGTTAGCAGAAACGCTATCAGGGTTTTTGTTAATTTTTGCAGAAAGAGTCATATTGGCTTTGGCCTTTGCTTTTTGATTTCCCGACATCGGACAAATTTTTTGCGGTGTGGATAAGTTCGGTGCACTGTCGAGTGGGGCAAAAAAATTTTTTTTGGCTGGGATAGGTCCCAAGTCAGTTTTGACTGGAGCTTAGGTGCAGCGATTGGGTGAGATTGAATCTCCCATCAGATCCTTGGATTGAGTGGACCACTCAGCCTGGGCCTCCCAATCTGATTGGGTGATAGATTCCCAAGTCGCTTCCGCCACGAAGGTCTCCATGTCCTCCTGGCATTGTGAGTGTGGGATAGTGGTGGTGGCCTTGGCCGCTTCCTTGGCTGTGGCCCTATGGGCCTGCTTGGCCTTCTTCCACTCCTGCGGGGAGATGGGCTTTACCAATAGGTGGCAGCCTTGTGCTCCCCATGGGAAAGCCTCCTTGGTGCTTGTGGTTGGCTCATAGTGTGCCTCTCCGCAGGCCATGGCCGCCAAGGGGTGCTCTTGGAATGTGACGCCCTCCTTGATGGGGCATGCATGCGCCTTATGGCTGAATGCATCACAGTGGGTGCAAATGGGGGGTGCACTGTCTACGGTTACCCGGAATGGGTGGGTGGTATGCCCTATGATGTCAATAAAGGTGGAGTGCAGGATCTGGGTTAGGTCCTTCACGATCTCCTCAGTTGGGGTCAGAACTGCGATGGCTTTGCCAGTGCACAGGTGTGGCATCAGCATGAAACGTTGCATTTCAAAAGATTGTATTTCGCCATATATGGCGAGACCATCTTTCAGGTGTTGCTCCAAAATGTCACGTTTTACTGTAGTAGGCAAAAAGTCAAATGTGAGGAAAATTTGGTTTGATTTTGTCCATCTGGTGCATTTGGTTTTGATGACCCATTGCCCTTTGGGGAGGTCGACCACTATGCACACTGCTGCAGCCTCGTCTGCTGCTATTTTGCTTTCGAAACCTAGGTCCAGCCAACCACGCAACATGGAGTGAGGTGCAACGTACACTGCGGTCAGGAAAATTTTGTGTACATCTTCACAAAATTTTTCCCATAAGGCCGTTTTTTGGATGTCCAGATACACACGGACTCCAAATTCCACTGACAAAAGTGGCTGGGAGTGTGGCGTGTTTATGTACTGATTGCATCGTGCTTGCCATGCGAGTATCTCTGGGGAAATTGTGACTGCCAGTTTTTTTAGATTTTTTTCTACTCCACCGGATTATCCAGGGAGTTTTTGAATGTTAGAGGCCGCGGGCCTTCCGCCTGCTCCTCTTGCCTTGCTTGCCCAACTGCTCCCAGACATGGGCGCAGACTAATCTCCTCTATGAGATTATCAAACTAGATTTAGTCTTGAATTGAATAGGTTGCAAAAGTGTTTGCAACGAGAAAGAAAAGTTAGTCTCAGCCAGTACCTTTCTTGGTGCATCAGTTTAGCTTTTGCAATCAGTTCTCCACAATGCCAAGCTTGGTCTTTCCTGTAATCTTGGGGGTCAGATGGTGGCGCTGACAACATGTTAGAATCCACTGGAGTCAAATATGTTGTCGTTTGGTAATGATCAAATGGAGGGAAAATTACCTTTAGTCTATACCCTTAAAAAAACTCAAGGTTGCAGCTCCACCACCTCTCTAATTTCTCCTGAAGGCCTTTCATCTAATTTTTCTGAGGAATTAATGCGCTATTGAAGTATCGTAATTTCGAGAAGGTGGACCATCTTCCCTATCACACTAAATAGGACTTAGGATTCTGAACAATGGTACAGTTGGTGAATATCAACTGTCCCTTATATACACACACAACATAAAAGGAGGTTGTTCTTAACGCTTGGTTAGACGATATGATTAAGAAAGGGTTATTGTTTAAAGAGACATTATCAGTCACATCTTCCACCATTTTTTCCAAAAAGGCTGATGGTTTCCTCCATCCCTGCATAGATTATGGACACTTAAACAAAGTCACAGTGCATGATCCCTACCTTTTGCCCCTGGAGCAAACTATCATTCAAGAAATTGCCATATCTCGTGTGTTCTCCAAGCTGGATCTTGCTAATGCTTTAACAAAAATCAGCTGATGGAAGGGCAAGAATGGCATACTGAAATCTGAAGAAAATGAGGTATTTTTCAATTCCGTGTAATGCCCTTTGGGTTAAATAATGCGCCAGCCACATTCTAAAGAATGATTGATAGTGTTCTGGGCGACCTCTGATTCACTTTCACTGTCTCATATATTGATGACATTTTGGTTCACTCCCCAACCCCTGATCAACATGCAAAAGACTTGGAAGCGGTAGTGGTCGCTTTTCATAAGGTGGGCCTATTTGTTAAGCCTTCAAAATGCGAGTTTTATAAAGAGGAAGTTACTTTTCTTGGGAACCTTGTCCTCAAGAATGGTTATGAAATCCCCCCAACAAATTGGACGCCATCTGTGAATGGCCAACTCCAACAACCCATAAACAATTACAAAGTTTCTTAGGCACCATTATTTTCCTTAAGAAATTTTCTCTGGATCTTTCCCAGTTAGCTGCTCCACTTCACCCCCTCAGAGATAAGAACGTGCCTTTTCATTGGACACCAAAGTGCAAGCAGGCGTTCAAGTCAATTAAAGGGGTCTTATCTCCCTCATCCTAAAACATGTGGATCTCTCCAAGCCATATATCATTGCATGTGATGCCTCATCAGTAGAAGTGGGGGCGGTGTTGCTCCAGGAGCATGATGGCTTGGAACATCTGGTCGCCTATTTTCCCAGAAGTTTACCTCTACGGAGCAGTCTTGGCCATCTATGACAAGGAGTTGGCAGCTGTAGCATGGGCGTTGACTCTTTGGCAGTATCTGTTACAGGGTGCTCAGCATGAGTTAACTGTGCGTACAGATCACCAAGCTCTTTTGTATTTCCACAAACCACAGAAATTGGCACATTGGCAAGCTTGTACCTATCAGGATTTGTGCAGTTTAAATTTTAAATATGAATTTATGAAAGATGCGCTAAATATGCTCCCCAATTTTTTTAGCCGCAACCTGGCCCACTACCCCTCAGACTCAGATGAAGTGGACCTTGTTACCATAATTCCTTCCACTCAAATCTTGTCTATTGTTCCTCATGTGGTCCCATCAGTCGCCTTTACTCCTGACACTCCTCTCATTTCACAGGTTTTAGCAGCCTAAATGACCTGCCCCGAAGGAGTGGAGTTATTTAATCAATTGTTTCTTCAAACTTACAAACATTCTCTTTATTCCTTGGTAGAGGTCTCCTTTATTTTTGGTCACAGTTTTGAGTTTCTCCTCTCTTTAGAGCTGAGATGTTTCAAGTGCATCACAATCCTCCCACAATCAACCATCTGGTCAAGAAGAAATGTATCAATTTGATCAAGGTGACTTATTTGGGCAGGTTTAACAAAAGAAGTTCTGGCCTGTATCACCAATTGCGCTACCTGTTCATGGGCCAAGTTGGACCGTTTAGGAAGAAATGGCCTCCTTTATCCTTTGCAACAGGCGGAGGGTCCATGGACATTGGTGTCCGTAAATTTTATTATTGAACTTCCCTGTTCTAATGGGTTCACGGCAGTGACAGTGATGGTCATTTTTTCACCAAATTTTACCTATTTACTCCTTGTGCTTCCATGATTACGTCAGAAGAAACTGCTTGTATCTTTGTGCGCCATGTGTTTTCTAATGCTTGGTCTTCCACAGGAGATCATCAGCAACTGTGGCTCACAGTTCACAGTGCAGTTCTGGAGTGAACTATTATCCATTTTATAAAGTTCACCCAGCAGTTCCACAGCATATAATCCACAGTCTGATGGATAAACTGAGCAAGTTAACCAAATATTAGAACAGTACCTGCGCTGCTATGATGCAGCCGCACAGGATAAAAGGGCTAATGAACTTCCCCTCGCTCAATTTGCCTACAACAACGGGTTACACTTCTATGGAGGTTTCTTCTTATGAAGCAACGCTAGGGTATAATCCCTCATTTTCAGTCAGTCCCCGCTTGCACCTTAAGGTCCCAGCTGCCGCAGATCATGATGAGCATATTCAGTCTACTCAGTCCTTAGTGCGTAAAAATCTCACTAAAGCTTTTAATGATTACAAGTGGTTTGCAGATCAAAAATGGCTTCCTGGCCATGACATAATGGTGGATATATGTTATGCTTGATACGCGCCATTTGAGAATGCAGGTACTCTCCCAGAAGTTCACAAGTAGTAGTTTGGGTCCCCACTTGGTGGAGGAATACTTGGGCAATGGTGCTTTCCAGTTAAATATGCCATCTCATTGGTAACAGCACCCCGTCTTACACGTTTCTCAGTTGTCCTCATTTAATGGGACTGTTCCTGCAGACCCAGAGCCAATTGTAATTGAAGATGTGGAAGAGGCCAAGGTGAAAAGCATATTAACATCCCACAAATCTCAAAGTTCAGTTCAGTATCTCATCGCCTGGAAAGGCTATCTGGCCTATTAGAACAGGTGGGTTAAGGCCCACGCTTGCACTAACTGCATGGATCTGGTTGAGGCATTTTTGAGTCCCATCCCAACGCTCCCTGTCCCCCAAAAAAGTTGTGACTTTAATGGTGATAAAGTTTCCCAAGGCTCACAAAAAATTTAACCCTCATTGAGTTTCCCAGTGGTGGCGCCCCTCCTTTCAAAAAGGGAAAGCGTAATGTAAGTCCAGGGGAACATCCTGTGTGTGGATCAGGCAATTACCCCATTTCCGAATAAAAAGGGTCTGAAGTGAGTGGCTGTACCCTTTGTCACCCAGGGTGACCTCGCCCACATGGTAGACAAGCGCTGGGTAACAGCACTCCCTATAAAGATTCCTTCCCTGGTACCCATGCTCACCTCTGCTAAACTTGTCTGCCAAATTGAGGAAATCTGTGCCAAAATTACTAAATAAAAAACAAAAGTTCCAAAACCAATAGGAATAAAGCCTGACAATTGGAAAACTAATAGCAAAAAAGGGAGAAATATCAAATTATCAGCCAGGATCACCAACAGTTCCAGTTTAGCCAGCAGTACAATCGCTGATGCCAAACACCCCTCAAAATTGTCAGGAATGATCCCCAATCAGCAGATGGTATATTTGGGAACTATTGCAGACAATATCAAAACTACTATCTAATGAATCAGGAGTTGTGGTCAATGTAACTTATCTGACCGAATGAATGACCCAGCAACTGGGCATGGGCAGGTTGGGCTTTCTGAACCTGTTTCTAACCAATTGGGACCACCTCTATGTGGGGTGGTCCTGGGGGATTCCCATTGCTCATCAGGCCAGATGCCATTGCACCAACCAACAAAAATGCAGTTGAACCATGATCCAGGTATTCATGGTCAAACTAATAGTGACTCAGATTGCCACTCAAACCTTCTATGTCAGTTCTAGCTAAAATTATTTACCCCCCTCCCCCAAAATTCGCCAGTTTAGGTCAAATTTGAGGGCTTCAATCCCAGCTTGGACCTACTACCAGATCAAACACTATTTAATCAGAAACACACTGAGGAAATTGTTGGTCAATTATTTATTTTCCTTTCCAATAATTTTTCATTAAAAACCCAATTTTTTATTTTATTTAAATCATTCTAGCTGAAGTCCCAATGGCACTAACCTGATGGCCTATCAGTACCTACACTGGATGGGCATTACCATATTTGATGATTACAATCACTCCCACCATAGTCAACTGGATTCAACTTGCAAGAAACTTCTGGCAATTTAACACCATTTATTGAAACTATCCGCTATCAATATATTGGGACTCTGTGGCCTTATAAAAACCATTTTCAAGCAAGGATCCACTCACTTGTCTCTACGTTAGCAACAAACCCACCCACCAGCAATACTGTAGAAGCCAACACAGTAGTACAATCCCCGGCAGCAAGACCCTCAGTGTCTGTGGTTGTTTCCATTTGGGATAGTTATTGGGTTCCTTTTCATGCTCATTCTACATCAATGAGTCATTATGACCCAATTACAGCTGAATACAACGTCATATGAGCGGCAATGCCACTGGCATTCTAGCTTGCTTTTTGGGTGCTCGCGCATCCTGACTGGCAGGCCAGTCTAAACTTCTTCTGCCGTTTTCATGACAATGCCCATAGAAAAGTTTTATATTATACCCAATCATTTGCTTCAGATTTAAGCTCAAGGCTGACTTAATCCGCCCTGGTTGATGGAAAGTGTGGAGTAAAATGATTACTCCAAATCAAATTATTTTGCCAAGAGGTCATATTGTATTTAATAAATTTGGACAATTTTCACACAAATCATTTTTCTGAATTTGAGATTGCAATTGACTGACACAACTGAACAATTATATATATTCCTTAGAATATTTGTGTGAAGTTTATCTGAGATGTTAAATAGTTTAGAAGTAGGAGTTGAGATAAATATTCATTTATTATGATTTATTATAAGATGCTTTACCAAACCACCACAACTAAAATGCTACCTGATTTAGTATAGATTAAATAAATTTAATCTATCTACCAGCTACTTGCCTGCTGTCATACACAGTTTTAGTTAGGCCAATATAACCATTACTGAAGTAATCTAACCATCTCAGATAAGATTCTTTGAAGATAAATGACAAAACACAATTATAGTATCATATAATAACAGTAGATAAAATTTTAAGAAAGTTTCTAACAACCTTCAGCCATAAGGCATATATCATGCACTTAAGTTTTTTACCATAAGGTAAAACTTAAATCGTTTTTATGCAAGCTTTACAATTTATGCCTTATTGAGATGCCTAAAAGAAAATTCTTCAACAGATGATTAAAAAATTTTAACACCTATTATAGGGTCTACATCATGAGTGGAGGATGAAAATTTGAGTTGGTAGAAAGGTTTAGTGATTTCTACTGAGGTGGGATATAGTTTTACAAACCCGTCTATGTTGCTCAATATAAGATTTTTCACTTTGTGGTCAGAGCCACTCAACAAGTAAGCGACGCTGTGGATGAGAGGTATTGGTGCGCGCAGTAAAGAAAATATATTTTGAATTGGGCAGCTATATGCCGATATGCATCTGCAATGGTAAAAAGGCTTAGGTGGCTATTTGTAGACACTCAACTGCAAAGGATTAATTGACTTAATTGCATTAGTTTATACTTGACCTCATAGCCCTCAAATCAATCAATTGTGAGATAAGTTGGAGTAATTTCTTTATAGCCCTTCTAAGTTTACAAGGTAAGAGGGCTTTAAAAATCCACCCTTTTTCACTCCTAGTTAAAGTTTGCCATCCCTCATCAAAGCCACCCAATAACTTTACATCAGTTTGGTACCATTCCAACCCCTAGCGCTTGAATTTGGATGTTACCCAACTTGGCTTTAAAACTTACCAACTTCCACGACTAATTTAGCTAGCTGTTGATTCTTGAGCAGGTTAAAGTGCTATAGTTAACCTTTAACCTTAGTTATAGAGTTAAATGGCACTCTAACTAGATTTAACGGCTATCTACAGATTAAATGTTTGAGAATATAAAGTTATGTTATTGCCTGTTTTTATTAACCTTATGATAGACTATTATTTAATTCTAGACTGGAGTGATGTTGGTTTATATGTGAGGGTAATTTAAACTTTAATGTGCACCGGTTTTAGATACTGATCTTATCATCCAATTAATTTTTATAAGAACTTCATGCTCCTATTTAAATAAAAATTGAAACTGGGGCAAGAGGGAATCGGGAAATGGGAGTTGAGGCCAAATTATCATCCAATAGATGATCAATCAGATGTACCCTTTGATGAGGTGTGAAAAAAGTACTCTGGCGTCAGACAATCTTTGAGTTTTTGTGTGCCCATTAAGGCACCCAGTGCAGGAAACTTTGTATGATGAAACCAGGGGTACTGACCCCTGCCGCATTGGGGCTGCATGAATCTAAGCATCATAGATGTTGCCCAACTGTGGGTGGGGTGGCTCACACCACCCCAAAACAGACATATTCCCTACTGTTTGGTATACTGGGCAGAAAAGGCTATGAGGCCAGTCCAGAGATATGCCGCCCATTCCTTATTGCGAGGAATGAGACCAGACTAACCAAATGTTGGACTTGCTTGAGGAAAGAGGATTGCCATAGCTTTCTACAGCTATTTCTTGCCATCGCTTAACTATGGCCAGGGAGCTTGTTGCCTGGATTCCTTCTGAAGGGAAGCAATTCTGGTTTCTGGAAAGCCATAGACCATACATCACCTCCCCCCATATTGGGCACTAGACCTTGAACCCCTCCTTGTCTACAAGCAGACTTGGAGGGGCATATGCAATCAGGATCTCTGGCTATGCAAGATGACCAGAGGATAACTTACACCCTGGTTGGTACACTTTATACCATAGGAGAACACTACTCCACACATCATCCGATGCCAGACACTCTGTGAAGATGTGATTTTCCATCTCCTTCACTCCGCACACCTTTCAGACATAAAGAAGGTCATCCTACTTATGTTTACTCCACTTATGCAGATTTGCCACAGTGACCAACATGTTACTGCGGAATTTGAAGAGAAAGTTCTGAAATGGTATAGACCAGTATCCCTTAACCCCCTCCCCCACAGGTACATCAAGCCAGGTTGCATTTTGCAAGTGATCCAGGACAAGTAAGTCGAGTAAAGCTCTCTGTCTTGTAACTACCAGAACCTGGTGGTTGTGAAATCTGAGAGGCAGACACCACTATTACCTCCCACCTTGAGCCAGTCCTGAAAGATGAAGAGGCTTTGCCATCCAGTGTAATTTCAGCCTTCTCTTCTTCTTGGGAACACCCACCAATACTGCCCTCCACGACCTTCTGAACAGGCTTCCCCAGCCTATAATGTAGCCATAGAAGAGTTTTGCTTCCCTCCAGAAAGAAGGCAGTTCAGTTGCTTCCACAAAATCCCATGACTTCCTTACCAGCACCTTGGAGGCACTGACATCGTTACTAGCTGCTTCCACCTTAAGCACTCTTTGGCCATTGCCTTCAAGGAGGTCCCCCGGTGAACTGCCCCAATAAAGTTCTTGAAGGACTTGCATAGATGAGGTTCCATCTCTAGTCCCCAAGCTCCTCTACAAAGGGGAATTTTCCAGAATCTTCTAATGGTCCAATCTCCACCCTCCAATCTACCCTTGCTGCCCACCCAAGCTCTAAATAAATTTTTCCAGTATCCTGGTAAGTTCCACACACTTGGAATAGCCCCTTGATTGATGCCCCAGTTGACACCAAGATCCTTGTTTGAACTGTTTATGCAAGCCTTAGAGAGGTAGTCCTCCAATATTGGAGCTTAACAAATAGATTTTCCCTCCCTAGCAACTCATGTGATCCACTTCAGCTGAAGTGCTTTGATCATAATCCAGAAGTTAAGCAGACTGGTGACCCCCTTATTCACCTCCTGACACAAGTTTGAGTAGCTGGTTTTGATGACCACCCTTGCCAAATGAACTGGATGATTTGCTCTGTACCTTTCTGATAGAAGTTGCCGGTGGTAAAACAAATTCAGCAATGTACCATAGTCTGGAAAGAATAAAAAAGTTCATGATAATGTACCTGCCCAAATATAATAAGTTGAGCCATTGCCACTTCCAAGCCGCTTTTTTAAGGTCCACTTCAAGTTTGAGCCAAATTTTGTGTGGCAACACCTGCCAGGGATGGGGCACCCAAGGTACAAAAACTCCTTCCCTGTTGCCATCCAGGGGATTGAGCTCTTTGGTGCAGCACCAACATCGCCATTCTGACAATGAGCCAATCCCTGGATTTTGACAGATTGACCTTTGCGTTGCTTGCTTTCTGGTACATCTTCAGAATGTTCATCAGCACCTTCTTCTTCTCCTATGACGAAACATAAATCCACATATGATCCACAAACATTGAATTATAGTAATCCTCGCCGTTGATGGTAAGTTTCCTATGATCTGACTTCCTGAGAGCCACTGAAAGGGTCACTATTTCATGAACAAACAACAAGAGAAATAGAGGGTCTCCATAACGCATGCCCCTACACACCTTAAAAGGGTGGGAGAGGTCCCCACTGATATTGACAACTGATGAGGCTTCCTCATAAATCTCTTTAATCAGTCTCAACAAATGCTCCTTGATTCCAATTCCACTTAACATTTCCCAGATGAACTCATGATTCACCTGATCATACGCCTTATCTTGATTAAGAAACAGTAGCCACCCCTCTGGTCATACTGTTTACTTGGTTACTCTTCTATCAGGTAAAGAAGCATCAAACTGTCAGTAATTGAGAATCCTGGGAAAAAAACATTCTTCTCTAACTATACAACTTCCTCCACAACCCCCTTTAGTCAATTGGTTAGGATCTTCATCAAGATCCTATAGACAGCGTTAAGCAGAGTTAAAGGCTGATAGTTCCCCATTAGGGAGAGATGGCCCTTCTTATACAACACCACCACGCTTTTTAGAAAAGCTAGCTCTATTATACCAGAGATTAGGAATTGATTGTAGAGCTCAGCGAGCATCTCAGACATTTATGCCCAAAATAATTTGTAGAGCTAAGGATCAACCCATCCTCCCTGGGAGCCTTGCCATTCTTTCCTTTGTGGATGGTGTCTGACACCTCTGACTTGTGGTTCCTGCTACATAGTTGAGCTGAGTCTCCTTCGGCATTACCCCAGTCCGCTTGTAAGTACTTTGGATGCCTCTGGGTCATTCTAAGAGGGGCCATAAAGGTCCTCATTTTAAGACTTGGCCACCTCAGCCATGTGAGCTGCATCCTTCACCTCAACTCCCTCATCACAAAGTGACAAGATCCTTGCTGAGGGTCTTAATGCCCCTACTGCCTTGCGAAGTAGAGCCATATTGCTGTTAAAATCCTCACTCACCTAGATTTCCTTAGTTTGAGGCGATCCACCATGAAGGCTCCCATCGATTTCACATATAATTCAGCCTTTTCCATGTAGGCAGATGCCCCCATAACCGCAGCCTTCTTGCAGTTACTCTCAAAGATCCTCTAAAAGGCTTCATACCTCAAACGCATGGCCCCTAGATGCCTCCAAAGATTTCACAAGCCATCTTGAGATCAACCTTCATCCACAACCATTTTACTAGCTGCCATGAATCTATAGGACTGAACAATAAGCCACAATTATGACCGATGGATCATTGGGTAACTGTTGTGATTAAGTCTATATTATTGACCTTGGCTAACCAGAGAAATTCTGCCAAATATTCAAATGGGTAGAATCTGCCGAGGATGTTTCAGAACTACAAGTATTTAAGCGCCTTAGGATGAGGCGATATTGGGTTTCAATGGGTTGTTATTGGATCAGCTCCAAAATATGGTGATAAGGCAATATCGATATTTGATAAATATAATTTAGATCGCCCTGAATTAGGGCAATAGAGAGTTGAAGAATAACAATCTGAAATCAATGAAGATATGGCAGAATATATAAGCTAAAAAAAGGGTTGGTACCAACCAAGGTTGCTGAGATATCAGTGAGATGGGAAGATTGAAGGAGGGGAGATTTTTGGTTAAATAGAGAGAGTGAGCGGACGAGAGGAGATCCTCTGTGATTATTGTATTGCAATAAAGAAGTGTTAGGGAAATTCTCCCTTTTATTATCATTGTTTATTTACATGTGTTCGAGGAACTGATGATCTCATATCATCCATTCTAATTGCTCAATGGGCTTGACCCTGCGCAAAAACCCTTCTGGCGGATCTATAGGGTATCTCCAAATTTATAACAGTGGCGCTTACTACAGGGGCCCATTGATCAATTACAATAAGATAAAAAACTCAGTCACTGGTTATGTCAAATTAAGGTTGTTTTGATAAGGAATCTGCATGACACACTGGGCCAGTTAAATATGCAGAGCTGAAACTCGCATTGGACAATGTGCTCAAAAGAAAAGATGAGCTGCTTTAGGAGGTTTGCAGTGATATGCTGCCTCCATTTGATCACGAAGGAAATATTCATGGGTTCTTTAAGCGATTTGAGTTTGTGATGGAAGGAGCCTCAGATTGGCAGAGAGTGTAACTGTTAATCTCCACCTTGGACGTTGGGAGCGCTGATAAAGTCATCTGTTATATTTCAGACAGTTCTGTTACATACCAAGAAGCCAAGGAGACAGTGCTGCAGTTGTTCAGCAGAACTGCAAAGATGTTGCAGTGGAAGACCAAGTTCTTGACCATTGGGTTTCTGCAGAATGAGACCCTCACCACATTTGCTGAGCAATCTATGGCGGAAACTCACGTGTTGATTGGGACAGGAATTTTATCCAAAGTTGACGTGTGCATTGCAACGACCTCTGCGGTGAAGCCATACCCTGAGCTCTACAATGTCATGACCCTGTTGTTGGAGTATGACGTACCCCTTCTTAAATTCTTTCAGTTTTTGCGCCATCTAGCCAAAACTTTCCCTTCACCCAATATCAAGAATATTCACACTGTCACTGTTGTTGAACCTAATTATGTGGGGAAATTCAGCCAGTTTGTGCAGGTTCCGCAAGGTTACCCCCACGGTCTAACATCCGCCCCATAACTGCTGATTGACAACTGGTCAGCTATCACTCCAGCCCTAGTTACGCTAACTGGCAGAAGTCGTTATAATGACTTGGGCCAGTTTACGCCAATCTTCCTCAGTCCAACTTTCCAAGTGGGCCAACTTATATCAAGCACAGACGCAGGCTCTATGGGAAATTGTCTCGATTGCGGTCACCCTGAGCACCTGTGATGATGGTTTCCAATCAAAGGATCCCTTATATACAGCAGGATCGATGCTCTCAGGGAAAAGTCAGAGAGGAGTAGAGACAGGACGTTCTACCTCCGCTATCCCAAATTCAAACGTCCCATTTGAAGTTACTTAATTTTATGCAGAGGAAGCCACACAGTATGATGATACATTCCTCTATCAGCAGCAGGTTTGAGGAGTAAATGTGCTGACCCAATCACAAGCTAAGGACATGGTGGAAGAAGGTTCTCTGGAGTGACTGAAGCCTTACAATTGACAGATGTTAACCAAAGTCCTTCAGACAAAATGGACCCATTTTTAGACGCGTTGTCCCTGAGAGGAGTAGAGGTCGCCCTCCCAGGAGGCGCTATTGTAACAAGGTACCCTAAAGTTGGCGCGGGTATTATTAGCTTCCTGTGGAACCGTGATCCGCTAAGTGTCCACGTGGCAAATAGTCAACGTTCATATTACTTGGAGTGCACTTACTGTGACATCGTGGTAGCTAAAACCTGAGTCTGAGCTATAATTGATATGGGAGCTCCCATTAACATTGTCTCCACTAAGTTGGTGGCGAATTTGACTTTAAAACATGATATAGACCACAAGATGGTATATGAGACCATTAGAGCAGAAACCATGGTCTCTGAGGGAGCGTACATCACGCTTTCCTTGTGGTTTGGATCCGTCGTTATTGTAGCTTTAGTGGTAGTATTACCATATAGCAATTATGATCTGTTGTTTGGAACTGCTTTTATGTGACACAATGGGGCTGTCTTTGATATAATGGATAGACCTTTGCGATTTTGGGGCCGCTGATCCCAATTTACTTTACCTCCAGCAGAGTGCCAAAGAGCTCAGTGCATATGGGACAGATCAACTTTGCCTACAGTTATGGGTGATTCCGGTGCACTACCATCAGCTAAAAAGCAAGACCTGGGTCCTTCTCCATCAAATATATGAATACCAAGGGCTACCACTTAGAGCTGCTGGGCCTATCTCCATTCCCTCTGGACACCAAGTAATGATAAATACTGAGTTGGAGGCGGAAGTGCCTGCTAGGCTCTATGGGGAGGTCATTGGGCCTTATCAGCAATTGTGGCTTGAGCCCAACGTGGCTTCAGGAATCATACTCCCAGGCCATGGGGAGATCAAGGTATTGGCAGTGAATCTTCAGAACGTACTGATTTGAATCCTCAGGTACCATATCATAGCATATTTACATTTGAACCCAGTTGGGGAGGTCATCCAGGCTCACAAGTTTGAGTTGCTGGATGAATTTGGTCTGCCCATTAAACCGCACCTTAATGTAATGGCGGTTGTACTGTGTGAGAATTTAATGGGGTTATCAGAAGACCAGAAGGATTGGGCGGAAACTTTATTTCACAAATACAAGGAGATTTTTGCTGTTGACGATCATGATTTAGGGTGCACTCGGGGGGTGGTTCATCAGCTGAACACTGGATCATCCCCCCATCATGTCTCAGCCAATCCGCCAATTTTGGGCAGCTAAAGGAGTTGTCACTGAGGAAATCAACAAGCTGCTGGATCAGGGGATGCTCAAACCATTCAAGAGTCCATGGGCTTTGCCTGTTCTGTTTGTAAAAAAGAAGGATGGCACTAACTGCATAGTAATTGACTATTGAAAGCTCAATAGTATCAACAAAAAAGTCTTATACCCTCTGCCATTGATTGATGATGTGCTGGATAAGTTAGGCGGAGCTCGCTATTTATTGGTGATGGATTTAATATCCAGTTATTGGAAAATTGAGTTTCTTGTGGAAGAACAAGAGAAATGCACCATAATCACATCCAAAGGGCTTTTACAACTGATTTATATGCTGCAAGGGCTGTGTAGCGCCCCTGCTAAATTCCAACAAGCAATAGCCACCATCCTGGGCGACCTGAAGCTGTCATGAATACTTGTGTACCTCAACAATATCAACGTCTTCTCCAACACATTATCTGAGCATCTCACCCATTTGGAAGAGGTATTCCGCCAGCTGGCTGAGGCCAATATCAAGATCAAGCTCTGGAAATGTCACTTCTATAAAGATAAGCTGGATTACCTCAGTTTTGTGGTGGATGCAACTGGGCTGAGACCTCAACCAGCCAAGATGGTCGCTACCCAGAAGTTGACTACACTAACTAGTAAGTGGGACATTCAGGTGTTTTTTAGATGGTGGATTACTACCTCCACTTTGTACCCAATTTCAGTTGCATTGGAGGTCCGCTGTTTGAGCTATTAAAGAAGGATGCCATGTTTGAATAAACATAATGGCGCCAATGCACCTTTAATACACTTCAAATGGCGCTAATCAGTGCGCTCATGTTGCACTACCCTAATTTTGATAAAAATTTATTTTACAGATAATGAATCCCTTTCCGCTGTTGGGGTGGTCTTGTCTCAGAAGGACGACGAGGGGGAGGAGCACCCAGTGGCGTACTGCAGTCATAGCTTGAATTGCCATGAACGTAATTACACCATAACCAAGTGGGAGTGCTTAGCGGTGATTTATGCATATAAGAAATTTTGAGTATATCTTCAAGGAGTAAAGTTTAAGGTCAAAATGAATCATTCATCGTTGCACTGGTTGCAGAATATAAGAGATCCTAAGGGGCGGCTATCCTGATGGGCTATTAAGCTGCAGGCTTACAACTTCAAAATCCTTCACAGACCTGGATTCAAACTCCAAAACGCCAATTGATTATCAAGATTGCCAACAATTGCAGCTATGGCGGATTTAAGTGACATAATGTATGACAAAATGCTCAGCAGAAAGTACGACGATGATCCACCTCAAGTTATCAAGGTACTAGATGGAATCAGGGCCAATACATTTTAGAAAAACGGGGAGTTGTATAAGTGGATAGGGGACACTACTGTGAATATCACCAGACCTTCCACCAGACTAAATATCGTTATGAGCACACACTGAGCAGTTGGCCATGGTGGAGTCCATAAGACCCTTGAATTGTTGTGACCGCGGTATTATTGAAAAAGCATGCAATTTGACATGCTTTAGACACTATCCTGATGCCACCAGTGCCAGGTGGAGAAGCTGTTCACCAAAAGACTTCATATAAGTTAGTAAAACCTCACTTTACTTGGCATAAAGTTTCAATCAATGTCATGGTGCTCCTTCCAACTTAAGATAACTGGTCTAAGTATATCTTGGTGGCAATTGACCACTTGACCAGGTGTGTTGAGGCGCGGGAAAAATTGGGATCTGGGGGTCATTAATATGGATAAGTTTGTAATGGAATGTATCATTCAGCATCACGGCTTCCCATAGTTTATCCTTACCTACAATGGCACTAATTTTACCACTCACATCCATCCCAAGCTCAATGAAATGATGGCATCCACAGGATTCTAACAACCCCATATCACCCCAAGTCTAACGGAATGGTCAAATAGTTAATGGGACCCTAGTGAACATACTATGAAAGTTGGTTACAGATAGGCCCTCCAATTGGAGTACCCTCCTTTCCACTGCAGTGTTCGCCTATAAAATTAGCTGCCATTCTGACACGGGGAAAAGCCCCTTCCAATTGCTTTATGGATGGCACCCTGCCCTGACCATGCTCCAATATGCCTGTGTAGAAAGCACTAGTGGAATGGATCTGCAATGCTATTTGAACACCCTAACGAATATGCTGATTAAATTACAACCAAAGCATACTCGTTCAGCTTAGTTAAGAAAATCAAAAACCATGCTGCCGATTGGGTATGGCAGAGTGGCCTAGCACAGTTCAAGGATGGAGATATGGTGCTATTCCACGATAAGCATGGGTTTGGTGTAAGCATAAGCTTGAGAATATTTGGATTGGGCTGTTCAATATAATAGAAAAGATAGATGTTGACGCCTATACTATCAAGGACCCTGCTAGCAGTTGATTTGTAAATCAAGTGCACACGAAATTCCTTTGGCCATATAAGCAACAATAGAGCTTCTCCAAAAGAAAAAAAGAAGAAGAAAAAGTTAAAAACACTATCACCATTATATGAGGTATAAGCTAAGTTTATTTGGTGTTGTTGCTTGAAATTTTTTTCTTTGCTGCCTTTGTCTTTCCGCCCTTTTTCAGTAGCTTTTAGTGCCTTCTGTTTTGGCTGGTGGGATCCTCATTTCTTCTTTCACCGCTTTGAGGGTACTACAGATTTGGTGGACCCTTCTCAGGTTGGGGGTGGAGGCGAAGGCTTCCATGGCAATGGCGAGGGGGTTGGTGTCCACTTAGGGGCCATTGCTCTAGCATGCAGAGGGGAGGACGGTGCAGTTGAACTGGAAGAGGAGGACAGACTGGGGTTCTAGTGCAAAAGGCAAGGTGGCAAGAGCTCGTTAAGTTAATTGAGCTGAACCCGTTCTTGCCCCACTTAAAGCCTGCAACCACATGCGTTGATGGTCCCGGGAGATCAATGAGTAAGTGAGCAGAGGGGACTGGAGTCATAAGGGATGGTGAGCAAGTAGGTGAGTCCCAGATCGAGGAGAAAAGGCTGCGCCCAGTGCCAGGCAATCTTCAAAAAAGTCCTCCATGCTTGGATATGCTGTTGGGAAAGGAGTAGCTGCGGTAAATGCTACTCACTGGGCCCATTCAAGGGCTGCCTGGTGCCACTCTATCCCTGATTCTAAAGTGGCTGTGGGATTAAAGATCATGTTACCTAAGAGCGCCATGATGAGGAGGTAGTGGGATGGGTCATTGGCGCTGAGGGCGGCGGTGGCAGCGGTGACCCCAGATTGCAGGTGAGCTAGCTGGTTGTTGTGGAAGCTCCCCCAGGGACCAAAAATGGGTAGGAGCATGGGGAAAGGACCCCGACCAGCTGGCTATCACCCATTGTATGAAGCACAGCATCCACTGAACGGAAAAAGCCGCAGGATAAGGATCAGCAGGAGGCGAGAACACTAGACAACTGGAACCATCCACCAGAAGCTAGCTGCCTCATTAAACGAAGACCCTTGGCTCCACTCCCCTCACATGTGCAGCTGGGCCACTATGTCCCCAAAGGGGGCGCACCAGGAAGACAAATGGCCAATCAATTTGGGAAGGAGCTCTTCCTGGGTCTGAAAAGTCGTGAGGTCCATTTCAGCCCATTCCTCATCAGTTGGGGGAAGGGGGAATTGGGGGAGAGGGATGTGACCTGGGTCAGGCAAATCCACATTGAGCCATAAATAGAAGAAGAAGTTAAAGTTGCAGAACCGTGATTGTTGGCGTGTAGTGGGTTGCATCATGTTGAAAAAGAAGGCGTACAACTTATCATCCAGTCAAGGGGGGAGTAATTTCATGAATCTATATGAATAGATGATAAGCCAAAATTATGGCCAATGGATCATTGGGTAATTGTCGTGATTAAGTCTATATATTGACCTTGGCAAACCAGAGGAATTACGCCAAGTGTTCAATGGGTAGAATCTGCCGAGGATTTTTGGATCTACAAGTACTCAAGCTCCTTAGGATGAGGCGATATTGGGTTTCAATGGGTTGTTATTGGATCAGCTCCAAAATATGGTGATAAAGTAATATCGATATTCAATAAACATAATTTAGATCGCCCTGAATAGGGCAATAGAGCTTTGAAGAATAACAAGCCAAAACCAATGAGAATATGGCAGAATGAATAAGCTAAGAAAAAGGGTTGGTACCAACTGAGGTCGCTGAGATATCAGCAAGATGGAAAGATTGAAAGAGGGGAGATTTTTGGTTAGTTAGAGAGAGTGAGAGGACGAGAGGAGATCCTCTGTGATTATTGTATTGCAATAAAGAAGTGTTAGGGAAATGCTTCCTTTTATTATCATTGTTTATTTACATGTGTTCGAGGAACTGATGATCTCATATCATCCATTCTAATTGCTCAATGGGCTTGACCCTGCGCAAAAACCCTTCTGGCAGATCTATAGGTTTCGCCAAATTTATAACACTGATACATCTGGCTTATCCACCACCTCACCTTCTTATTCATGATATCCTGAAGTGGACTCCACTTCAGGAATTCAGGTTCAGTCTCCATATCCCTTTTCCTTAAGAAGCAACCTGAGTGTCACTGATCTGCAGTTCAAGGGGACTGTGGTCCAAAGCATCTGGATCATGACTATGAAGGATCAACTTGCAGCGACTCAGGAGAGGCTGGGGCACTGACAAAAGGTAAATGCGGGAGAAATGATCTTCCTGGATGTGAGTTCACCCAGTCTCTCCCACCTCACCACGGCCAACTCTCCACACATTCAGTAGGCCAAAGTTGATCATTAAACTGGCCAACTCGTGGGCTCCAGGATCAGCACTCCAGTTGCCTGAAGCCCCAACCCTGTCATCCCAAAGCAGACACAGGTATTGTTTCCCCCAGCACCACCAACCCCCAGATGCCTTCTTCCTGGATCCTCAGGCTGGCCTTCTGGAAGAAGGCCTTACTTTCAGACCCAAAATTGGGATTGTAATAGCTGATAAACCAAATTGATTCCTCTACAAACAATGACATTGCTGCCACTGTTCTTCCAGGAACTAATACTCTTTTATCCAGAGCCTTGACCTTATCCGCCCACCAGACCAAAATACCCCCTTTGGTTTCTCCCCCTCCCTCTTTCCCTCCCCTAGGGGCTAACTGAGTTTGGTTGATTTACAAAGTGAGAGTAAAAGATTGCTTCAGAAGGGAACTGGTAAGCCCAGACCTCTTTCTCCCCAGGTTTGGACTATGTCTCAGTGAGGAAGCCAATATCAATCCCATGTTGTTGAAATCGGAGTCTCACTTGCTGCCAATGAATAGAACATTCAGACCCTGCACATTTGCAAATTTAACCCTGATCTCCATAGGTAGAGAATGAAGAGGCGCTGGTTTCAGGATCTGGGGGTCCCCATCCTCTTCCACCCCAGTTGTTTTAGCAGGACCACGTTTATTCCTCCCATTTCCAGAACTAGACTGGGCAGGGGGTGGTGAATGCTTGGTCACAGCAGCCTCTGGAATCTCACCATTGCCAGGGTCCTCAATAGACCCCTCCGTTTTAGTTGGAGGCATCAGATTAGAAGGTACTGGTACATTATTGCTAGCAGGCTGCACCTCCCTCACAACCTCCTCTTCCCCTACAGGCCTCACGCGCTCCATCCCACCCAAATCCCTAATGGTTGCTCACCTCTTAAGCGATTGAGTGATGGGTAGAACCCCATCCATTTAGGAGGCAACCATTTCCAAAATATCCTTCGCGGATTGGGACAAAGCGCCACTAAGCTCATTTTAAAGTCTAACAGTTTCCCTCACCTTCCAGGAACGCTTCGACTCCTTGCTGACCTTTCTGGAAGCTTTTAGCACCTTAGTTACCACCCCTAACTGGTGGTGCCAGCTGCCACCTCCTCCTTCTCTTTGTCTGACTACTCATTCAGCTTTTTCAATGCCTTCTGGAGAGCTAACTTATCCTTCTCTTAAGGCACCATTGCTTGCACCCCCACGCTAGGTCCTCTATGCTTGGCCACTGCTGCAGGAGTTGAACCTGAGGACATTTGGCTCTGATGTTCCTTTTAGCACCACACAAGAAGCACATGTCCAGCGGTACCACAGGGACACTCCAGGCCCACACAGTAACTAAACGAGGCAACTCCCTGTATGACTTTAAAAGTGAAACTTTCAAAACTCAGTCCTCAGATCCCATGTGTCAGGAAAACAACAAGTTAGAATTAAACCGGCCTGCTGGCCTAGGTGATGGAGCACCCAAACAGCAAACCAGAATGCCAAAGGCACTGCTGATGGTACAACGGATATGGAACTAGAAAGGAGCTTTGCTAATAACTACCAGTAGCCATAATTTTGTACAGGCACATAATAAAATACCAGATGAATACGGCTATTAACCTTGAGGGGTATGTGATTGTCAGAGGAAAAGGCGGTTTATTTTTTAACATAAAAAACTAAATTTTAGGAAAGTTTTTTTAATGGAAAATAAAGGAAGAAAAATGACCAACAATTCTCTCATTGCGATGGAACTGATTAAATAGAGGTCAATTGATGAGGAAAAAAGCCAGGATCAGGTCCCTTAAGTTTGACCTAACTGGCAAAATATTTGAGAATGGGGGCATATAACTCACTGGGAACTGACATCAAAGGATTCGGCGACAGGCTGAGTCACTGTCAGTTTGACCTCAAATGCCCAAAATGAGATTTGACTGCATTTCCGGTGGTTAAGTGATGGTATCTGGCCTGATGAGAAACGGGAATCCCCCAAGGCCACCCCACGTAGTGGTGGTCCAAATTGGTTGGGAATGAGTTTGGGATGCCCAACCCACCCATGCCCAGTCGCTGGGCCATTTGTTTGGTCAAAAGCGTTGTGTCAGCCAAAATTCCCAATTTTCTGGAAGGGAGCTTTGAACTATTGATGATGGTGTCCGATGCTGCTACCTGCACATTAGAGATCATCCCCAACAATTTTGGGAAGGGGTTATTTTGACAATCGCAGTGTTGGCCAAATCAAAACAGTTGGTAATTCAACCGATGAATCAATCTTTGTTCCTTTTCAAATATGTGGATTCTGATCATCAGGCTTGTTTACACTCATTTTTGGACTGATTGACTTCATTTCAGCAAACTTGGCGCAAATTTACCTGATCAGGTGTACAAGTTCAGGCGAGGTAAGTGTGGGAACCAGGGGAGGGATCTGAAGAGGGAGGGCTTTTACCCAGAGCTCATCTACCATGTGGGCAAGGTCGCCCTGGGTGACGAGGGGTACAGCTACCCTCTTCGGAGCCTTTTTACTCAGAAATGGGAAGAGGGCCTGATTGACACACAGGGTACGTTCTCCTGGACCTACATTACACTTCTCTTTTTCCAAAGGAAGGGCACCACCGCTAGGAAACTGCACAAGAGCCACATTTTTGTGCGCCTTGGGTAGTTTGATCTCCATGACCGTTGCAACTGTTTGGTGGGGGATGGGGGCATTGGGGTGGGATTTGTAAATTCTTCAACCAGTTCCATGCATTTAGCACAATCATGAGCCTTAACCCAACTGTTCTCGTAAGCTGGTTACCCTTTCCAGGCCACAAGATACTGAACTGACCGCCAGGATTTTTAGGATGCTAAGATGTTTTCCACCTCAGCTTCTTCTGCATCTCCTATCACAATTGGTTTGGGTTTAGCAGGGATGATCCTCTTGAATGAGGACAACAGAGACACGTGGAAGATGGGGTGCTGTTTCCAATGAGCTGGAAAATCTAACCAAAAAGCACCATTTCCCAAGTCTTCCTCCACCAGGTGGGGACCCAAATGCTTACTTGCAAACTTCCAGGAAGGTACCAGAATTCGCAGATGGTAAGTGTCTAGCATAACGTGAGAGCCCAATGCAATATCATGACCAGGAAGACATTTGCAATCCGTAAACTGCTTATAATCATTGATAGCCTTTGTGAGGTGCTCCCGCACTAAGGACTGGGCAGACTGGATATGCTCAACATGATCAGCAGTAGCAGGAACCTCTGGGTGTATACAAATACTGACCAAAAAAGAGCGATTATAACCTAACGTTGCTTCACAGGGAGAAAACCCCGTCAAGGTGTGAGTACCGTTGTTATAGGCAAATTGGGCGAGAGGGAGGTCATCAGCCCAAGTATTCTGGGCGGCCAAAGCGTAACAACGCAAACATTGTTCCAAAATTTGGTTAACCCACTTGGTTTATCTGTTGGATTGGGTATAGTAAGCGGTAGAACAACAGGAGGTTATTTTTATAATGGATAAAAGATCGCTCCAAAACTGTGCTGTAAATTGGGGTCCACGTCACTAATGATCTCCTGTGGGAGGCCAAAAATTGAGAACACATGGCGTACAAAGAGCTGAGTGGTCTCTTTAGATGTGATCGCAGAAGTACAGGGAATAAATAGGGAAAATTTGGTGAAAAAATGACCACCACTATCACTGCCATGAACCAATTAGAACAGGGGGTTCAACAATAAAATCCACGGAAACTGATGTCCATGGGCCCTCCGCCTGTTGTAATGGGTGTAGGAGACCCTTTCTTCCTGAGCGGTCCAACTTTTCCCAAGCACAGGTAGCACAACCTGCGATCCAAGCCAGAACTTCCTTAGTTAAGACCTCCCAGTTATAAATTTGCTTTATCAATTTAGTGCATTTTTTTGCCCAGATAGCCAATCATGGGAGGGTCATGATGTGCATAAAATACCTCGGCTCAGAAAATAGGGAAAACAAAAATTTGTAACCTAAAATAGTGAGTCCCTCTACCAAGGAGTACAGAGAGTGTTTATGATTTTAAAGGGCCAATTGATCAAATAACTCCACCCCTTTGGGGCAGGTCATTTGGACAGCTAAGACCTGAGAAACAAGCAGGGCATCAGAAGCAAGGGCGGTGGAAGAGATAATGGGGGGAACGATCTGCAAAATTTGAGCAGCAGGAATCATGGTAATGAGGTCCACTTCTTCCAAATTTGTGGGGCAGTGGGCGGGGTTGTATCTGAGAAAAATTGGGAAGTACGTTAAGCGCACCTTTTATGAACTCATATTTGAAATTGAAACTGCACAAGTCCCAATAGGTTCAGGCTTGTTAATGCACCTATTTTTGAGATTTATGGAAATACAAGAGAGCTTGGTGATCCGTGTGAACAGTTAACTCATGCTGAGCACCCTGTAACAGATACTTCCAATGAGTCAATGCCCATGTTACAGCTGCCAACTCTTTATCGTAGATGGCCCAGGATTGCTCCATAGATGTAAATTTTTATGAAAAATAGGCAACTGGATGTTCCAAGCCCTCATGCTCTTGGTGCAGCACTGCCCCAACTGCCACCAAGGAGGCATCACATGCAATGATATATGGCTTAGCAGGATCTGCATGTTTCAGGATAGGAGGGGATAAAAAACTTCCTTGATCAACTTAAACGCCTGGTGGCATTTGGGCATCCAACAAAATGGTATGTTCTTGCCGGTGAGGGGGTGGAGTGGGGCCGCCAACTGGGAAAGAGCCTGCAAAAATTTTTTTAGGAAAAAAATGGTTCCCAAGAAACTCTTTAATTGTTTCTAGGTTGTCGGGGTAGGCCATTCCCAGATAGAATCCAACTTACTAGGGAGAATTGCATAGCCATCCTTAAGGATGAGGTTCCCAAGAAAGGTAACTTTGTCTTTATAGAACTCGCTTTTTGAAGGCTTGACGAACAAGCCCGCCTTGTGCAAGGCAGCCACGACCACTTCCAAGTCAATAGCATGTTGCTTGGGAGTCAGGGATTGAACCAGAATGTCGTCAATATATGTGACCGCGCAAGTGAACTGGAGATCATCAAGTACATTGTCAATCATACGTTGAAATGTAGCGAAAGCATGATCAGCCCAAAGGGCATCGCGCAGAATTAGAAAATACCTCGTTTCATTCAGATTGCTGTTAGCCATTCTTGCCCTTCCATTATCCAAATCTGGTTGAAAGCATTAACAAGATCCAATTTAGAGAACACAAGAGATTTGGCGATTGATTGGCTGATTGTCTGCTCCAGGGGAAGGGGTAGGGATCGTGAACAGTAACTTTGTTTAAGTGGCCATAATCCAAACAGGGGCAGAGGGAACCATTGGCTTTTTTGGCAAAGACAATGGGGGATGTGACCGGCGATGTCTCTTTAAACAACTACCCTTTTTTAAGCATATCATCTAACAAGGGTTGAGCGCAACCTCTTCCTCCACTGTGTGTGGATACAACGGGCAGTTGATATTCACAAAATATACCGTCATACGGAATCCACAGTCAAATTTGGTGTGAGGGGGAAGACAGTCTGCCTTTTCTGAATCAAAAATACTCCGGTAGCGCATCAATTCTTTAAGAAAATCAGATGGGAGGCCTGAAGGGGAGATGAGGGAAGTTATGGAGCTACGACCTTGGGCTTTTTGAGAGTATTAACTAATGGAAATTCTCCCTCAGTTTGATCATTGGCAAAAGACAACATATTTGACTTTAGATGAATCTTAACATGTTGCTGACCCACCACCCAACTCCTAAGATAACCTGGAACACCAAGTTTGGCATTGCTGAGAACCAATCGCAGAAGCTGAACTGGTGTATTGAGAATGTAACTGGCTGGCGAACTAGGTATGAGGTTTGGGAGGCTGATGACACAACCATCACTGAAGGTCCTGCATCCAGGTCAAGTTCCAATTGTTGACCCAGTTCAACACTCATAAAATTGCCCACGGCTCCAGTATCCACCAAGGCCCAAAGTAGATGTGGTGGGGCCCAACACTAATTTTCATGGGTAATAAAAGTAAGCAAAGTTCTCTTTATTGGTAGTTGTGAATGAATCCAGTGATACCAAAGAGATGATAGTGGAGTCAGGGGAAACCGCTAGGTTCATAGGGGGAGTAATCTCGTTGCAAGTTGGTTTGTCAGATCCTACTGACCTGGGAACAATAGCCGCAGCAACTATGGGGTGTGGATTTGAGCATTTTGGGGTGGAACTAGGCCATTATGGACAGGGAAAATTTCCTTCACAACCTGATTCAGCTGAAAAAAAGGGGCCATTGCTACGCCAATATCAACAAGAAAGGCGAAAATGATTAGGAATAATGGTTGGTCGATTATGTCAGGCAAACAGCAAATTAGAATTAGACTGGCTTGCTGGCCTAGGTGCTGGAGCACCCAAACGGCAAACCAGAATGCCAAAGGCACCTCTGCTGGTATGACGGATATGGAGCTAGAAAGGAGTTTTGCCAATAACTGCCAGTGAGCCAGAATTTCGTACAGGCACATAATAAAATACCAGACAAATATGGCCGTTAATCCTGAGGAGTGTGTGAGTGTCAGAGGAATTGGCAGTTTATTTTTCAACATAAAAAACTAAATTTTGGGAAAGGGTTTTTAATGAAAATAAAGGAAGAAAGCTTGACCAACAATTTTCTCAGTGCGATGCAACTGATTAAATAGTGGTCAATTGATGAGGAAATAAGCTGGGATCAGGTCCCTCAAGTTTGACCTAACCGGCGAAATATATGGGAATGAGGGCAGATAACTCACTGGGAACCAACATCGAAGGTTTCAACAGCAGGCTAAGTTGCTGTCAGTTTGACCTCAAATGCCCAAACCAAGACTCAACTGCGTTTCCTGTGGTTGATGTGATGGCGTCTGGCCCAATGATCAATGGGAATCCCCCAAGGTCACCCCACGTAGGGGTGGTCCTAATTGGTTGGGAACAGGTTCAGAATGCCCAACCCACCCATGGCCAGTTGCTGGGCCATTTGTTCAGTCAAAAATGTTGCATTGGCCTCAACGCCCGATTTTCCAGAAGGGAGCTTTGAACTATCATTGATGGTATCCGATGCTGCTACCTGCACATTAGAGATCATCCCCAACAATTTTGGGAGGGGGTTAATTTTGATGATTGCAGCGTTGGCCAAATCAAAACCATCATCAATTCCAGCCAATGAATCAATCTTCGTTCCTTTTCAACTATGTGGATTATGATCATCATGCTTGTTTCCACTCATTTTTGGACTGATTGACTTCATTTTGGCAAACTCGGCGTAAATTTCCCTGATCAGATGTAAAAGTTCAGGTGAGGTGAGTGTGGGCACTGGGGAGGGATCCGAAGAGGGAAGGCTTTACCAGCGCTTGTCTACCACATGGACGAGGTCGCCCTGGGTGATGAGGGGTACAGCAAACCTCTTCAGAGCCTTTTTACTTGGAAATGGGATGGGGGCACGATTGGCACACATGGGACATTCCCCTGGACTTAAACCATGGTGAACTTTTCAAGCTACCATCCTTCTGCTTCAAGTTCTTTACCAGCTTGTTCTCATTAAAGATCACTCTGACAAAGCCTTTCAGCTGAGACATCATGGCCCCTCTAGTGACAACAGGTGGTAGTCCCTCAGAATGAACCTTCCAATCTCAGTGCCAATGTCAAGGCATATGGCCTCCTCATTCTTCTTGCTCAAACTGGCAGCCAAAATCTGTTCCTTTTGAAGCTTATACTGGAAGGTCATAAGTTTCAACCCAGGAGCCAAATGTGAAATATGGATTGAGGGCGAACCCACACTTTTCAATCACCCTGACCATGAGTATCTCCTTAGACCATCTAGTCTTCATTTCCATGGCGTGAAACCTCTTGAGGCTCTCCACCATGCTAGCCATCAGATCCTTGGAGGGGCCAGAGTTCCCCACTTCAAAAAGCTTGGTTCTGACCACAAATCCATTAGTAGCCACCACTTCAAAGGAGACTGGAGCCTTCTGTGCAGCAGGGGCCACCCCCGCTGTTAATTTGTTAACATATTTGGTCTCTCCAGTTTGTTTTTGTGACAAATTTTACTCTCAGGGCCCTTCTTGTATGGTAACCATTGCAGCCCTTTTGGGTCATTCCATCAATTTGGTATGTGAGTGCTCTCACCTTTTACTGCACCAGTGTAAGCTCACATAAGCTACTGGCCGCTATCCAGTTTTCAGGCCAACCTAGAAATTGTGATTTTATTATAGACAGGTGAGCCAAAGCCCAGACAATCAGGATTGCCCCACCCTTTTCTCTGAGACCTACTTTTGCAGTGCCCCGCCTCATAGGAAAGTAGTGTGAGATGATAAAAGTGACTCTTGCCTCTCCCTTCTGCCCATATTCCTCCCTGAAGGAGAATGGAAGCACCTGCAAGAACAGTTTGGGTTACAATCATTAGCTTCCATCCCACACCTCTTCCAGGCCACTACAGGACCCTATAAAATAGCCTCTCTGGGCTCTAGTATTGGCTACTCACCCATGTTTCCACGAGCTTTCCTCAGTTATGCCATGTGAAGGCCCCAGATTACCCTACCTGGCTCCCACGTCAGACAATATTAAAGTTCTAGAGGATTAGTCATCCGTTTCATTATAAGGTTAGCGCAGTGATACTCTCAAAATTCATGATATCAATAAAGATTTACTCTATATAGATGAAATAGTGCCCTGTATTGAACCACACTGGTAATCTGTAGTTATACCAAAAGGTTTTAAGCAGTTTATGGCATGTGAGCCTTTAACATGCTACTGCACAGGTTTGGTCGTATGCTGGGACCCCAAACTTCTTATTAGTAACTTGACCTTCATAAAAAGGTAGAGGTTTCATATCATAGGGCACCATATATAGTCGACTACACAGGTTCAATACTTGGTTGCTGGTATAATAGTGGCTATACCAGAGTTAACTTTTAAAAATACTAACCTTAGTTAAGATAAAACGCATCTTTAGATAATATAAGAGGATATTTATGGCCAATCTTTAAGCCTCTTAACAAATCCACTCATATTTTGAGGGTACATTTGACTATTGGGTATAAGAGTGCTTAGCTTAATGATAATATTGATGAATATTTTCTAATGATTAAGGAAAAGTTTGAGTTGCCATTAAACTAATTGATACCTGTACATGATTAAAACTATGACAGATTTATTTATTGGTAAATGTCTCATGTGCATCTAACTAGTAGATAAGCTATGATTGAATCAGATAGGAGTTAAAGATTGTAAGGCCAGAGTTAATATACCCTATGACACCATCCAAGCAGTATTCTAGGGGTATCAAGGAAGGTTTTAGCACATCAAAGGTTTAGTTACCCTACCAGTTGACTGCCTTAACATTAACATGATCTGGCTAATCTATGTGTTTCGGCTATCTATATCTATCATAGTGCAAGTTATTAGTAACTTCAGTATGGGTTTCTATAATACAATATCTTTTTTGAAGTAACATGATTTAGATCTAAGTGTGAAATTCCGAGAATTGCTCTCTTGATAATTATATATCTGCACATTTAATTGAGTTGAAGTGTGGCTGAATGATGTTTGATTTTGCTAGTGGCTTACAGTTTTTAGACCGTTCAGAAAACTCACTAGGCATACTCAAATGGCTCTGACTTTTCAGGCTGATTTTGGGTTTGATTTTCCCTCCATAATCGGGAATGTCAACTGAGGAAGGCAAAGCTATAAGCTGTGGATCCTGAGATCACAGCTTGCTGAATCTCTCCAAAAGTGACTTAGTATACAAATTAAAAAGAATATTAAATAAAATAGATATTTATTAGACTCGTTTATTTGATAACTATTCATTAGGCCAGGCACCGGTATCTATACCTCTAGGGCATCTCCTGGCCACATTCAAGCACACAATCTCACAGATTATTTTCACCTCAGCTCAGCCCTTGAACTGATATAACTGAGACCTATTGATAGGTTTATTGGTGGCAAAATACTCTCATATTTGGGAGGGTTTCAGGGACAAAAATCGCAACAATGAGCATGAAAAATGGTCCTAGGATTGTCTTGAAATAAGTTTCGTCATACTGCTGACAAAATATAAATTCTGGGAGAGTTTGTGGTTGATTTAAATAAATGACATACCCTTAATCAGGCCATTGGCAGGCCTCTCTCAATAGCACTAAGTACTCCCATTCAGGTGGTCCAAATGCAAGTGCAATTGTGCCAGTTATGATATTAACATACAATAATTATTTTAGGACCAGCTCAAAATATGTTTTCATCATACAGCTGATGAAAATGACTCCTTAATAAGGGATGTCAACTGACCCTCTTGGTAGCATTAGGTACTCCCATTTGGGTGGTCCATGTGCAAGTGTTATCATGCTAATTATGTCTTTTCATATTTTTATTCATGTAGATTGTAGACGTTAGCTTTAGGTTAATATTGAATTATTTCTCATGCTGATTTTATAATATTTGTCCCAATTAGTTGGGACAAGTTGCTGAGGTTTGGTGCAGCAAAAATTGGCATGAATCTGCAAACGTATTCAGCCCAAATTTTTGATAGAAAGATTGAATTGAATTGCCATTTAGTTAATTGGCCCAAGCCATGAATTTGCAGAGAAGATTGGCCTGAATATGCGAGTGTATTAGGTCCAAGCTTTTGATAATTAAATGACATTGCAATAATCAGCCCAAGCCATGTTATTGCAGAGAAGATCAGCCTAAATGTGCAAGTTATTTGTCCTGAGCTTTTGATAATATAATTAAATCCATGCTGCAATAATTGGCTCAAGCCATGTTATTGCAATAAGCTTAAATCAGAGTATTAGCTTGAGCATTAGGTGAGGAATCATCCTGATCTGTTGCTTTTTGAAGGTTTTATTTTTGAGTCAATTACAGAATCTAACATATACCCCATTTGACTTGAGCATAAGCCCTATGATTTTCAATTAGCCTTCATTGATCGTCACTTGTTAATTTTGGCCCAACCAGCCAACAAATATGGAGTTAAATTTTCTTATTGTTAATTTTGGCCCAAACAGCTGGCGCATCTGGAGTTGAACCCTCCTGTTGTTATATTCAGCCCAGACTGCTGACGATTCTGGAGTGGGATCCTCTCCCCATTTTCAAGTGCAAATTAAAGTGATAATTAGGTGTGATATATATATTTGTTTTATTTTTTATTTTATTATTTTTTCTTTTCTTCTTTTATTTACTATATTTTTATTTTTTATTGCAATGCTAATATTTTATATGTTTTCCCTTTTTTTCATTTTGATCAGCCATCTTTTTGAGTCTTCTTAGAAATGGACTCAGGATGGTTAGGGCTGTCAAACTTGCAGGAAAAGTTTTTTCTTAAACATCTTGGTGTATCATCATTCATAATCATCTCTCTTTCCCATTGGGGAGTATCTAGAGTCAGGATTGTTGTATCTGAATGAGCTCCCCCACTGTGATAAGATCCAGAAAAGTAGGAGGTACTCGCTTTAGAGCCTTGGCAGCTGGTAAAAAAGTCTGAGATTTCCTTGTTGCTAGTTTCCATCTCGTTGTCACTTTCTCATCTGGCTGTATCTTACAGGAATTGGTTATGTGAATCCATCTTAGAGAGTGTCACAATTTTGAGTAAGCACCAGTTGTGAAATTCTAAGGATTGTTCACTTGATACTTAAATTCCTGCACACTTATTTGAGCTGAAGTTTGGCTGAATGATCCTTGATTTTGCCAGTAGCTAACAGTTTTTGGACCATTTGGAAACTCACTAGGCATACTCAAATGGCTCTGACTTTTCTGGCTGATTTGGTTTTGATTTTCCCTCCATAATCAGGAACTTCAACTGAGGCAGGAAAAGTTACAAGCTGTGGATCCTGAGATCCCAGCTTGCTGAAACTTTCCATAAGTGACCTTGGATACAAATCAGAAATAATATTAAATAGAATAAATATTTATTAGAATTGTTTATTTGATAACTATTCATTAGGCCAGGCACTGGTATTTATACCTCTAGGGCATCTCCTGGCCACATTCAAGCACACAATCTCACAGGTTATTATCCACCTCAGTTCAGCCCTTGAACTGATATGACTGAGACCTATTGATAGATTTATTGGTGGCAAAATACTCTCATATTTGGGAGGGTTTCAGGGACAAAAATCGCAACAATGAGCATGAAAAATGGTCCTAGGATTGTCTTGAAATAAGTTTTTTCATATTTCTGACAAAGTACAAATTCTGGGAGAGTTTGTGGTTGATTTAAATAAGTGACATACCCTTAATCATGCCATCAGCAGGCCTCTCTCAATAGCACTAGGTACTCTCATTCAGGTGGTCCATTTGCAAGTGCTATTGTGCCAGTTATGCATATTGACATACAAAATCATTTTAGGACCAGCTCAAAATATGTTTTCATCATACAGCTGATAAAAATGACTCCTTAATAAGGGATGTCAACTGACCCTCTTGGTAGCACTAGGTACTCCCATTCAGATGGTCCATGTGCAAGTGCTATCATGGTCATTACATGTAAAAACATACAAAATTTTCCCTAAGGCGGAAATCAATACAGCTCAAGCATGTTTTCATCATACGGCTGATAAAAATGACTCCCTAATTGGGATGTCATCTATTTCTGTTAATAGCACATGGTTCTCCCATTTGGGTGGTCCATGTGCAAGTGCTATCATGCTTATTACATTCTTTTCATATTTATGTTCATGTAGATTGTTGACGTTATCTTCAGGTCAATCCTAAATGATTTCTCATGCTGATTTTTAATATTGGTTCTTGTTACTCAGGACTAGTTGCTGAGGTTTGGTAAAGCAATAATCGGCCTAAATCTGCAAGCATTTAGCTCAAGATTTTGATAGAAAGATCGAATTGAATTGCCATTGAGTTAATTAGCCTGAGCCATGAATTTTTTGAGAAGATTGGCCTGAATGTGCAAGTGTATTAGGTCCAGCTTTTGATAAATAAATGACATTGCAATAATTAGCTCAAGCCATGTTTGTAGAGAAGATCAGCCTAGATGTGCGAGTTATTCATCCCAAGGTTTTAATACTATAATTAAATCCATGCTGCAATAATTGGTCCAAGCTGTGTTATTGCAAAAGGCTTTAATTAGAGTTATAGCTTAAGCATTGAGTGGGGAATTGTCCTGATCTGTTGATTTTCAAAGGAGATATTTTTGAGTCAACCACAGAATCTAACACCAGGGCCCAAAAATTATTCAAAATCTGATCCTTCCCAAGTTCCTTAGATTAATCACCTCATCTATATTAGATTTTGGGTAAAAAATGTTATTATCCTATACTGGATTTTTGGTTAAACATTTATTATCTTATTAATAAGTACAACCCTTATTGGTTTACCAACCCAATGCTTAGATAAACCATTGGACTACTTGAAAATGGGTTTATAGAGGAGCCTATCACATTATAGCTAACCACCATACTTTAAAATTTGGTTTACAAATTGCCTTTATACCCCCAATTTGGTATAGATTTTAAACTACAATTAGTTTATGACAAAATGGATTCAATCTGAGGTCAATTTTTGCCTATCTGATCATATCTTGTAACTATTGATAGGTGACCATACACCATAAAAATTTCTAATCTTCTACCAATTTAAAATTTATGCAATTTTACAGGCTTTTACAAGCCAATATACATCCATTATAGGCTAGATCATGTATTTTCATTATTTTTTGCATCCATTACAGCCCAATTCACACATTTTTCATTATTTTTTGCATCCTTTACAGGCTAATTCATATATTTTTCATTAACTTTTGCATCCATTACAGGTCAATTCATATATTTTCATTTATTTTTGCATCCATTGCAGTCTAATTCGTATATTTTTCATTAATTTTTGCATCCATTACAGGCCAATTCATATATTTTCATTGATTTTTGCATCCATTAAACTTCAATTCATAATTTTTCAATTAACTTTTGCATCAATTACAGTCTGATTCATTTATTTTATATTTATTTTCACATCCATCACAGTTTAATTCAAATATATTTTTTCTTACTTTTTGCATCCATTAGTACCATTTTATATTTTTCATAGTTTTAATTGGGTGCAAAAATCAATGTATAATATACCTTCACTTGTAATGGATATGATCTACCAATGAAAATTTACAAATTTGACTGTAATGGACGCAAAAAATAATGAAAATATAAAAATCCTGCCAGTGATGGATGAAAAAAAATAAAAATAGATAAATTAGCCCAGAAAACCCTGTATCATGTCATCATAAAGGTACTCAGTTGAAACTGAAGGTGTGACGGATTGGGACCAGCCTGATCTGCACATCAACCTTGTGAATATTGGTTCAGATTTTCTTCAAATTTGGAGGTCATAAATAAAGAATCATGCCAATCAGTAAAACCATTTGAATCAGAAATTTTAGGTAAGAATTTGGGGATTAAGAATGAGGGCTAATGTGGCATATCAAACGACCAGTGTCTTAAATCCTCCAAAGTTTTGTAATTTGGGATACAAAACTTTCATGAGAAACAACTTGGATGGTTCTCAAAAGCCTGATCTAGGATCTAATAGTTTAAACTATCACAGATGCTTTAGATTGAGGAAACAGAAACTTTAGATACAGTTTTGTTTTCTTAAAGGAAAATTACAATAAAGATCTCACAGTTGTTGCTTGCTTAAGATTTAGTTTTATTTAAAAGAAACATCATTCATAATAAACCAGAATGATGAGCTCCACTAGTGAGCTGGGCCAAGCACTGGCTTCGTTCACAATATTATCATGGGGCCAGGCTTTGCTGCTTACGTGCAGCATCGCTAGAACCTTGGTCCACAGATACGTCAAAAACTCTGGTAATGGCGCGCAGGTTAGGAGTGGTTCTATGTGGGATTTTCAGTCATGTGGTTGGTAACATGGCTTGTGCTTTCCAACTCCTTCATCACATAATGGCATGAACCCATGCGTTACATAAAACGAAAATCAAACACCTTCTTCTCCATATTATGGGGACCCCAGGAGGAAGCGGTGGTTACCAATGGAGAGGAATGGAACCAACATCTTTTAACCGTGGTTATGGTAGGATTCTTGTTGGCAACTTTTCTATGCAAAGTGGGACAATTATGGGGGTGACAACTCCACAAACCATAGTGGTCCAGGCAAAACCTAAATCACCCATCGGTTGGGTGGCGTTGTCCATGGAGGTGTTGGACAAACTTCACCAAGTCATTGTGTGGATCCACTTCCAGGCACAGTTGGCGTAGGCAACAGGGAGTATCCCCTCTCATGATCTAACTAGCCCAGGTGGTGGATGCATTACCCCCAGAATTAGCAGGATGGTTACAGGAACTCATTGAGGAGCAGGAGAGTTTGCCAAATACCATGGAGGAGTGTGTGGATTTGATCAACCAGTCGGCATGTCTGGATGAGGCAAAAGATAAGGCATGGTTGGCATTATTGACAGTCAGCCAGGGTCATAGCTCTGTAGAGGAATATGCACGGGTTTTCCACCCACTGGAAAAATCAGCCCAGGTTACAGATTCCCAATCTTCGCAAATGTTCCACCAGGGGTTGCAGGCAGATTTTCTGGTAGCCTTGGCAGTAGAAAAGGTCTAGGCTACGTTGGGGAGGAAGTGGTCATAGCGGTTCAAGTTGAAAACAACTAGTTCTGGTATGGGACTTGCGTGAGCATTCAATGTCACTGGGAAAAGGAAAGCACTTGTAAGTGGCCATTCCAGTCAAGAGGGATGGCACCCAGCCCCAAGAAACTTTGGAAATGTTCAAGGAGGAGGGCGCCAAGGCAATATGCTAAAACTTGCATCAGCCAATTTGCAAGTGAAAGACTCATTCAAAAATAAATTGCCTTCTTTGCTTTATTCTCAATTGTTTATCCCCATAGAGTTTCATATGGATGGTGGAATGGAAAGGGAAAAGGCCCTGATAGATACTGGGGCAGAAGATAGTTACGTTGAACTTGCATTGGAAAAGCACTTGAAGCTGCAGGTGCAGAGGGGGCTGGAGGTGGTATTTGATGATGTCTCCCAGAGGGCGCCATCATGGCGTGTAAGCCCTTCAGTGAAAGTACAGCAGGCCCCATTCAGGTTCTGGACGCATTTTGTGCGTTTGAAAACCTGACACATCCAGTAGTGCTCAGGATGTGGCGGTGGCATCAGTTCAGACCCCAGATCAATGTGTCTTCCAGTACCATAATTTTGAACCCAAGGATGGATCCACCGATGAAGTGGAGGCTGTTAGTGTAAAACCAGAAGTTAGATGGGCATCAAACTTTAGGGGGCATTAAGTAAGAGATCTTACCAGCATAATACCAAGATTTTGTGGGGGTCTGGGCCAAAAAAGGATTCTCCGTTTTCTCCCATAGGGCCATTTGCATTCTATTTTCAGTTAAAATAAGAGCTGGAATTTCCCCGTGGATGTTCAATTTATCCATTGAATGAGAGAGACAAAATTGTTTTGGAGGACCATTTAAATATAATGTTGAGCAAAGGATTGGTTGATCCATCAAAAATATCTGTGGTATCTCATGTGTTTCTGGTGCCCAAGGCAAGTGGAGAGTTATGGCCATGCGTGGACTACTGGAGATTGAATGCAGTCACAGAGCTGGATCCTTACCCAATGCCATTAATAGAAGACATCTTGCCAATGGTCACGGGATGCAACATTTTCACCAAGCTTGATCTGGAGGATGCATTCAATCAGGTACCCGTGAGGCCAGAGCACCTAAGGTACACAGCATTCAAGTGCCACCTTGGAATGTTTCAAAACCAAGTTATGCCATTTGGGCTGCGCAAGGCCCGGCGATATTTCAATGAATAATTGACCAATTACTCAGTCAGTTGATTGGCCGGTGTTGTATCACTTATATGGATGACATCCTGGTGTTTTCACGTTCTAAGGAGGCACATGTACGTGATGTGTGGGAGGTCCTGAAGGCATTGGCTGGGGAAGGATTATGGATGAAGCCTTAAAATGTGAATTTAACCAGGAGTCGGTTAGTTCCTAGGGAATATGGTATTTGTAAAAGGCCTGGGGGTATGCCCAGATAAGATACAGGTGGTGAGCGCATGGAAGGCAACAACGGATCAGACAGGCGTAAAAAGTTTTCTGTGGATGATAAATTTCCTCAGGCAGTTCATCAAGAATCTAACAAAGGTTAGCCTTGCCACTTACATGACTAGCGCAAGATGTGCCATTAGTATGGGGGATAAGTAGGAGCAAGCATTAAACCTGCTGGAAGAAAAGCTCATTTTGGTGCCAGTCCTTGCCCATCCAGATCCTGAAAAACCTTTCATGGCTGAGATGGATGCCTTAAATTTTGCAGTGGGAGCATTACTCATACAGAAGGGGGAAGATGGGTTGGAGCATCCAGTGTGTTATTTCAGCCAAAGAATAATTTCTGCTGAAACAAATTACCTGATATATGACAAGGAGCTAAAGGCGGTGGTTTCGGCACTGCAGAAGTGGAAGCACCACTTATTGTATGCCCATCATCCTTTTGTAGTATGAACAGACCATCAGGCACTGGAATAAGACCAAGAGCCCAGGAAAATAAATCAGTGCCAAGCCTGGTGGCACGTGGAGCTGGCTCAGTATAATTTCCAAGTTGAATACCATCCAGGAGCTGTTAACACGTCGCAGATTGGTTGAGCCAGGATACAGGGCTAGCGTATGAGAGGGCTGGGTTGGAGAAGTATAGCACAGCAACCATGTTCCGGGCAGACCAATTTGCCATGATGATGAGTGAGGAGGATGAAACGGAAGGGGAGATCTGAAGGAAGCAAAGAAGGTCATCATTTGGGAAGCAGTTATTGGTGGAAACAGCAGATGGCCAATGGCACAGCCTTCATCATACTTATGAGAAGAAAAATATAATTATGTATCATGACCCACAGATATGGGTTCTGAACCCATCACTGCAGTGGGAAGTGCTACAGGCATCGCATGACCACCCATTGGTGGGACATCCTGGGGTTGCAAAGATGATAAAATTGGTGCGATATAAGTATTCATGGGCCAGACTGTGAAAGGATATCACAAAATATGTGGCGGAGTGCTTAGTCTGTGCACATTTGAAGCCCTTGCAAAGGCAGCTTGCGGGTAAGTTAGTCCCACTCCAGATTCCAAGTCAGCCTTGGGGGTCAGTTAGCATGGATTTCATTACAGGGCTACCTAAGATCCAGGGGAAGGATGTGATAATGGTCATTGTTGATCGATTAACAAATTATGCTGAGTTTTTCCCATGTACCTCAAAGTTCTCAGCCAAAGACACTGCAAGAGTTTTTATCAACATGATATTCACCCATCATGGCTTACCAGTGATCAGTTCAGACCATGGTCCCCAATTTGTATTAAAATTCTGGTCAAGTTTGCTCAGTAAATTGAAAATCATCCCATATAAGGCTTTGGCATATCATCCCCAATCTGATGGGCAGACAAAGAGGGTAAACCAGAGATTGGAGCTATACCTCTAATGCTATGTCTCATGTTGGCAGGATGATTGGGTTACCTGGATCAGGCTGGCTCAATTTGCCTATAATAACCACCATCAGTCATTGACAGGGATGACGCCATTTTGTTGCAAATCATGGATCAAATCCAGCGTTGGATGGGGGTTCAGATGATAGATTATGCCAGGGGGAGGATGAATTATCCTGAAGAATGACAGAAATTTGAAGGAAATTATGAAACAACCTGGAGCATGCCACAGCACAGCAAAAACGGTATGCAGATTGATAAAGTGTGCCAGACCCATTTTTTACTCCAGGAGATTGGGTGTTGGTGGCAGCAAAGAATTACGCGGTACCTGTAAAGAGCTGGAAGCTTGGACTGAAGTTCTTAGGTCCATATAAGGTGATTCAGGTTATCAACAAGGTTGCGTTTGACTTGGACCTCCCAGAAGGGTCAAGGGCCCATCCAGTTATTAATGGTTCACAGCTTTGAGGATTCCAGGGGCGTGGACCAGAGCATCCTGGGCCATTGAGCACATGGGAGGAGGACAATTATGAATATGAGGTCAAGCAATTCCTAAAGGAGCGTTGGGTGAGAGGTCAGCGGCAAATCCTGGTAAAATTGGAGAGGGTATCTGTTGGAGGAATTGACCTGGCAGTCGCCAGAGGAATGTGCACACTGTCCCAAGAAGATCTGAGAGCTTCTGGATTTATAAGTGGGTGATGTGACAGATTGGGGCCATCCTGATCCACACATCAACCTTATAAATATTGGTTTGAATTCACATGCAAATTTGGAGGTCGGATTTTGAGAATTGAGACAAACAGAAAAACCATTGGAATTGGAAATCGTAGGTAAGGATTTGGGGATTTGAGAATGAGGGCTATTCTGGCATATTGAACAACTGGTGTCTCAAAATCTTCAAAATATTCATAATCAGGATATAAAACTTTCATGAGAAACAATTTGAATGTTGCTTTAGAGCCTAATCTAGGATCTAATAGTTTAAACTATCACAGATGCTTTAGATTGAGGAAACAGCAACTGTAGATACAGTTTAGTTTTCTCAAAGGAAAATTACAATAAAGATCTCACCGTTGTTGCTTAAAAATTTAGTTTTATTTTAAAAGAAACATCATTAAGAATAAACCAGAACGATGAGCTCCACTAGTGAGCTGGGCCAAGAATTGGCTTTGTTCACGATATAATCGTGGGTCCAGGATTTTCTGCTTGCCTGCAGCATCACTGGAACCTTGGTCCACAAATACATAGCAAACTCAGGTAATGGTGCATGGGTTCAGTATTGGTTCTCTGCAAGATTGTCAGTCATGTGGTTGGTAACATGGCTTGTGATTCCCAACTCCTTCGTTGCATATTGTCACAAATCCATGCGTTACAAGGGGGAACTTAAGTTACAACTAGCCAGGGGTCATAAAGCTCCCTAGGGACCAATTAAATTGATTAAGTAATTGCGGTCAGAATTGCCCCTAAACTATAAGCAATGAAGGGTATTTCAATTCATGGGCTTATGGGAGTTGGTATGACATTTACCAAGGTAGATGATGGCCTAATAAAGTTATAAATATGGAAAAACGATGGGATATGTTAATTTCTTCTAATTTCAGATGGATAATATTAAAATAAACCAGTAACCTCAAATGTGATCACATGGGTCTAGTTTTAGAGATCGGTGCTTAAAGGATGGCTGTAAAAATTGAGATATGATAATTGTTGGCCATTAATCTAAGGGTTATAGAGAATATTAACATTTAAAATACTGGGGGAGAGGGTAGAATTAAAAATGTCTCATAAAATTTGGTTAGAAAGAAGTTGGGGAGCACCAAGGTTGGCTTCCCTAATTTAGACTGTAATTATCCTTAGATATACTCAAATTTGAGATGCATTATTCCCTAAGAATCACAATAATTAATAAACAATGAGAAAGTTTAGAAAGATTTATTTTGAGAAATTTAAGAAAAAAGCAAGCCAAAATGGAATTGGCTCATATGTAATTGGGGATTTTTAAATTGGGAAGTATCACAATTTTAAAAATAATATGGTTAATTCACTGGCCAATTAAGGATTTTTATAAATGGTCAAGCGATCCAATAAGCTCAATAGGGATAATCTTTGTTGATTTGTAAAAAAGTTGGAAAAACTCTCTTTTAACAGCCTTTTCTTTACTAGTATTATTTCTATTAATGTGGAGATAGTAGTGGGAGACGATTTTTGGAGGTCATTCCACAAGAAATTTAGTTTTCTATAAAAAAGAGAAGTAGGCACCTGGCTAGATGTCCTTTGTAGTAAGAGCCAGCTCCTTGGCCTTTTATATGATTAATTAGGTAGTTATTGTTGTTTGGTTGCTGACTGAAAGTTATTGCAATTTGAGGTTTTGACTAACCACAGGTTATCAACTCAAGACATAATACCCTAAAGCCCTATAGACCTCAGTTTTATCCTCTCCTAACCATCAATGCTCCCTGGCAGATCAATTCCCTTTGATCTGTCATCAAATATTTTGCTAGCATTTTTAGGCCCACGCCTAAACATCTATTAGTTCGCCATACCCCTATCCCAATTATCTGAGTATGAAAGATCAACTCCTATCAACTTTTCACCATTTATTTTACCAGTATCCTATCCCTCCAAAAAACAATAATTAATTTAAAAATACAATAATGAAGTTCTAATGAATCAATTCCTATTCTCCCTTTAACAAAATTTTCCCAGTTTTCCAAACCAGTTCTGTTCCATCAGTTGAATATATCTAAATCATTCCATTAAATTCGTCCTGAATATATCTATTGATCTAAACCTTAAAAAGCTATTAATATTAAACAGACCACAACAAAATGTGCCCAATTTTGGACAGATAACTGTCAGTTTTCAGAGAGCTTATCCTCAGGCTATTGGCGTACCATAAGGAGAAAATTCTAGAAGATGTGGGAGCTCAAAGGAGAGCTGACTGGCTGGAGGCCAGGATATAATTGGTTGGCCTTGCACTGGAATATGAGGGTGCAGAAATGCACGCACTGTTATCAATTAGTCCCAAAGGAATGTGGTCTCCTTTTATTCCAGATAAATCACCACTGGAAGTACATTCCAAGGCTACAGAATATTTGGAGGATCTATTAATATAGGCTTATTTTCCTAGTAAGATTTATGTTTATTTACAAGGTATACTTTTTCATACAATTATGCATGTTTGAGTGTGAATTACACCTGTTCAATCTTGACCAGTTACATCGCTGATTAAAACATTTGGTGTTTACAACAAGGTTTATCTATTGATAGAACCGCCAACACAGGAGAGGGTGACATAAACAATATGCTAGAGGAATTGAGGCCCAAATACAAGGATAAACTTAATCATGTCCAGACTTATGAGGACATTGTCAGGGTTACCTGTCATCATTGAGGGAACCAACTGCCAAGATAAGGATGAGCGTCAAGAGTCAAAAAATGTTAGGCTGCAGGATCTCCCTGACTTAAGGCATACCTTGGACCAACGCTGGGTGCAGGCTAGATATGTCCAGGTTGGTCCAGATGAAGTGATTGATGCCCAGCCCTGTGTTATGGCAGTGGCGTTAAACGGACTAGTTATCTTATTAACAATGACAGTTCAGTTTGGTTTCTTGGAGAACGGGAGTTTAAAACCTTTCAATTTACAACATTTCTAAATCAGGACAGCTCATCCTGCAATCAATCACTTGAGTTAGTTTGATCTTGAGCTACAGTACCCTGGCTGATGTTGGGGTGTGCCTATTGGTTTGTTTAGGCTTGGCACCTTTTTCTCCAATTGACAACTTACCTCCCATTGTTTAAAGTATGGTTCTCAAGACCAACTTTACTCGTTGGCAATCTTCCTTATTTAATAAAATCCCGTTAGTTTACATTTTTAATATGTTAACTTGGGCGAACCTGTGCATGGACCTCTTCAGGAAGGTCTTTAATATCGTCAGCCTTTAATTTGCACAAAATTAACTACCGCATCTGGTGCACCGTTGGGCCGCCCTGGTACCCTCCATACTGAAGCACCTAAGCACTCCAGCCCAAATCTCCACTTGGATATGAACTCCCTTTGGGGTCCACCCAAGTCATGTTGTTTGTTTGCTATCATTTAGTATATACCAAATAGTAAACCCTTTCCCTGTGTTACTTTAGCTCCAGCACTCTCTGTGGGGCTATTCTCACCATCATACTAATGGCTGGTTCCCTGGTGGTGTGGCTGTGCATCTTTCACTACCTCTCTGGGAATGGGTGAGCTATAGACACTCTTTTGACAGACATCAAGGAGGCCATGGTTAAGCATTGCTGTGAAATTTTTTAGACTAGCAATGATTTTAATAAAGAGAGGGGATCTTTAGAGGGGAGTTGGGACATCTTCTAGATCTCTACAGAAAGGAGCTTGAGTTAGTTACTGGGAAAGCCAATGATGCTGCCCAAAATCTCTTTGATAAAGATGGTAGTGAGGAAAGGTAACAAATGTTATACTTTGCATATGAAGTTCTATAAGAGGATTGGCAGCCATCTTGCCCAATGCTAGAGCAGCTTCAGAAGACGTTCGCCCAGAATTACCTAACTACTAAAGTAGAACTTGATGACTATGAGCCTGTCAGTTTAGGGTTACCCAGCAAGATCTCAGCAGATCCATCTATCTAAAAACCTCCATTGCTAATCCCTAACATAATATGGCAGAAAAAGTTAGTACTTGAGGAAGAAATAGAGGCAGATATTGCTAATCCACTTAAGCTTAAGAGATTGGTGCCTTACAGCGACAATCCTGGTACCCCATGGGATAGGGTACATAACTAGAAGGAACCATTTAAAGATCTAGCGAATTGCGCCTGAATTTCAGTCAATTTACAACCCAAGAAGTTGGCCCCCACCCATCAATAACCCTACCATCATCTGTAGCCAATTTTTTAATCCTTATTTTTGGTCAAGTGGGGAACTTGTTGAAATTTGTGGGTTTAGCCATCCATAAGATGTCAACTCTGGCCATAAACTCCTAACGCCTTATAGACCACCTTTACCCTCAACTCAATTAATGATTTTCCTTGGCAGATTGATTCTCATAATTCTGCCATCATATATTGCTAACATTTTAGGCCTGAACCTGTAAGTCCTGGGGAGCATCCCCTGTGCGTTGATTGGGCCCTTTTCCCATTACTGAGTAAGAAGGTATTGAAGAGGGTGGCTGTACCCCTCAATACCCAGGGCGACCTCACTCATGTGGTAGATGAGCGCTAGGTAACAGCTCTTCCGCTTAGGATCCCTCCCCCAGTGCCCACACTCACCTCAGCAGAATTAGTACACCTAATCAGGGAAATCTACACTGAGATCACCAAAATGAAATTAATCAGTCTAAAATTGAGTGGGAATCAGCCCAATATTTGGATTCCAGGTAGTCAAAAAGAGAGGAAGACTGATTCATTGGTCAGAATTCCTGATGGTTTCAATTCAGCTAACACTATGATTGTAAAAATCAACCCCCTCCCAAAATCGTCAGGGATCATCCCTGACGGACAGGTAATAGCATCAGACACCATCAACAAGGGTTTGAAGTTCCCTTCCAGCAAATTGGGTGTTGAGGCTGACACAACACTTGACTGAATGAATGGCCCAGCAACTGGGCATGGGCAGGTTGTGTATCCTGAACCCATTCCCAATTAGTTGGGACCGCCCCTACGTGGGGTGGCCTTGGGGGATTTCCGCTGCCTGTCAGGACAAATGCCATCACACCAACCGTCAGAAATGTAGCTGAGCCTCAGTTCAGATGTTCAAGGTCAAACCAACAGCAACTCGGCCTGCCACCAAGTTCTTCAATGTCAGTTCCCAGTGAACTTATCCTCCCCCATTCCCAAATAATTTGCCAGTTAGGTCAAAATTTAGAGTCTCTATCCTGGCTTGTCCCCACATCAATCAACTACTATTTAATCAGTTGCATTGCACTGAGAAAATTGTTGGTTGATTTTTTTCACTTTCCTTTGCAATAAAATTTTGCCTCAAAAACCAATCAATTTTTATTTTCAAGATCCCTTCTGGCCAAATTCCCAATGGCTTTTCCCTGGTGGCCCGTCAGTCCATATACTAGATGGGCTCTACCATTAATCATGGTCACTTCGGCCCCCACCGTCGTAGACTAGATTCAGCGAGCTAGATATTTCTGACAATTTAACCCTGTCATTATGAACTTTCTTCAACAAAATACTGGGATCTTGTGGCCTTACATCCACCAATTGCAAGAGAGAATCTGTCTCCTTGTCTCCTCAGTTGAATTAACCCCTATACTGGTGACCTTGTTGAAACCATACCTGTGGTTCCACCCCCTGCAGCAAGACCTCAAGGGTCTGGGGCAGCCTCAATTTGGTTTGTTCTTGGGATGATAATCACTATTCTCATACACCAACGATTTATCATTTCCCAATGCCCAGCCCCATACAACGTAATTTGGGTGGCAATGCCTCTGGCATTCTGGCTTGCTTTTTGGGTGCTTATGCATCCCAAATGGCAGGCCTGTCTAATCTTCTGCCATTTCCATGACCAAACCTAAGCACATATTAATTTGCCATACCATTGTCTTGATTATCTGAGTGCATCATATTGATTCCTATCAATCTGCCACCAGATATTTCACCAGTAATTTATCCTTTCCAAACAAACATTTATTAATTCACAAATACAATTTTATATTTCAAGCATATCAGTCCCTATCAACTTATCAACTGAATGCCCAGATTTTCAAACTAGTTCCATTACCATCAGTCAAACTTACCAAAATCATACCGCTGAAAAAGTCCCAAAGATCTCTCAATTTAAATAAGAATACCACTAATGTCAGAAAGACAATCGCCAAGATGATACCTATGTTGAAAAGACCACCTCAAAATGTTCTTGACCTTGGATAGACATTTATTAGGTTTCAGCGAGCTTATCTATAAGCTACTAGTGGACCATAAGAAGTAAACATTAAAAGATTCTGGAACTGAAAGGAAAGCTGACTGACTAGAGGCTAGGTATAATTTGTTGGCCTTGCACTTCAATAGGAGGAACTCAGAAATGCGCACTAATATTTAATTTGTCCCAAAGGAATGTGGGATCCCCTTAAAGTTGGATTAAATTCTGGTGGAAGTACATTGCAAGACTACAGCAATTTTTAAAATCTTTTTGATAATGGCTTATTTATTAGTAAGCTTTACATTTTGATTTTGGTATACTGTCTTCATACATTTATACCTGTTTTAGTGTCAATAATACTTGTTTTCATGACCCCTGTTGCAATTGAAACTGCAACTGGGCGAGATTTCACAGGTATTATACACCAAAAGTGAGTTTGATGATGTCTAAAGGTTGAATTAATCCTTAATGAGTGACTCTTTGCTTGCTTTTAGTTGCATCCAGTATTTCTAGATATGACTGTTCTTTTCCTTTCTGGATTTATTTGGGGGCGCTTAGTTACCAATTTAGCAATAAAACCTGGACAATGGCCTCCTAGACAAGACAAACGGAAGCTTGACTAACCTCTTCCTTGCAAATCTCAATTTTCACAAGGTGCCCTCTTTGCAAGTGCCTCTCACAATAAGAACTCAATACTGGATAATGCAATGCTGCTCTTCAACTGATCCCATATTAGTTCCTAGAGGTCCGTTCACAAAAAATAGAGTGAATATTAAGGACAAACATAAAACTTTGTGATGAATACTAATTTATTAGTATAAATGAAGTTTTTATATTTTTAAGGGTAATCAAGATGTGAGATTTAAATAATAAGGGAATCTGGAATTGCTTGTATGGTTGCTCTTCAGTAACTCCGCATCAACTGCTTCTTTATCTCCTTCTATGTGGAGTATTTTACTCAAGTTCCCAAACAAGGGAGCTTCCTTTTGTATTGGATTCTCTAATCAGGATGTTGTCTTTCTCTTTTTTAATATCCACTTCCTTAACTTCTTTAAAGTTCTTATTCACTAAATGTTTATTTTCTTTTTTATATTTTATAATTTGGGTTGTTCTGATGGTGACGTCATCTCAAAACATATAGATTCAGCATTTTTCTCATCATATGAAATTGGTTGATCACATGATTTATTGATATTTAGATCAGATGAGTATGTTTAAGCTGGGAAGCTCATATCTCTTGTATTATCAATAATTTTACCATCATTGGCAGCATTGGGAAGAGTTCTGCCATCATCATCAGGTATCAAAAAACATTAACCCACCCACTTCTACTCCCACCAATTAGAGTTAGGCTTGGACCACTAATCGCTCCCAAGCAACCCATTCGCCCACTACCACCCACCCAACTTCTAATGCCACTATTCTTGTGAACCAGAATCCATGGGATCTATTGGGTGAGATTGCTGAATCAGGTAACGTTATCATGAGTGAGCAAACTGGTCAACCTCTCATCCAGTTTGGTTATGGTCAGGCCAAATTTTTCCTTTCTCATTTTGTTTATACTTTACCCCCCAAACGTTTCACTCCTAAACCCAATGCCGCCCCCTACCAAAGTGAACACCAGATCGCCTTAGCTGAGGTGGCCTCTCCACAATGCCTAGACCTACGCAAAGCAGTGGTCAAATCAGTGGCTCAATACCAACTAGGACTGCTCATACTCTACTTCCCCCCAATTTCCGCAAATGTCCCTGCAGCGATATCTAAAAACTATTTGATGAAGCCATAACTGCTGTCTTGCATGTCACTAAACTAGCAGATCTTAATTCATCTGCTAAAATCACCCGCCAGGGTATCTCCAATCTTTCCCAACTCCCCAAAGCCCACAATTAAGTTGAACTTCATGTAGCAGAATTTTTTGAAGTGGTCTACTGTGCTAATATTGATGAGGAGGTGGAGAACTAATACTACACCGCCATCCACCCACATTATGCTGATGCCCCAACGCCCTGGCTATCCACTTTAGTCTGTCTCTCCAACCAACATTACATAGTTATGGTGAACCTGTCTGCAGACAAACTGCCTGACCCTCACTCACCCTCGTCCATGGTGGGTTAGCGTTTTCTTCTCCCTTCCTAGTTTGAGTTTTTGTTTTGTCTTCCCAGTCATTATTTCGATTGGGTTATTTTATTTTATTTTTGAGCTTCAGTACTGTCCATCCCCTGGTCAGCATACCTCAAATAAATCAGGTAATAAATAGTTTACTCACCCTAGGCGTAAAGGTCCCTGCTGGTTGCTGTAGCCAAACATCAAATATTGTGGTCTTTATGATAAAAAGACCTTAACTTTTCTGAAAACTTAGTCATTACAGGGTTTATTATGGGCTTACCTGGTTTCAAATGCAATTCTAAAATCTTAAATCAACTTGTTACTTATATTTTGTTTATTAATGGAGGTGTTACTTCCAAAGGGAAAGGAATATCCATTTAATGTACTTGTAATTTTTATCTATGACAGTGATTATGCACACCTCAATACATATTTTTTCCAGTTCCCTTAAGTGCTGTAATGTAATTGTAAACATTCTGGAGAGCCACATAAATATCATATATATACTTATATTTGATAAGGGGTAATTTCCCCTATTGAGTGTTTGTTCTAGAAATGGCCGTTATTTTGCATCATTATTTTACGTCCTACTATTATAACTATAGTATTACCATTCTGTCCGCTGGTCCTTTGTCCTCAGAATTTAGTGAGGTCTGATGTATGTATTAAGGTTTAGAGTATAGTTCCAATATATATATAAAGAATTATTATGGTCCTACAGGTCGATATGTGCTTTTTATAGGATGTTAGATCCTTAGTCTTAGTTACTACGTTTATTTCTAATAAAGATACTTGTATGCCCTAGAATTTATCCTATTGATAGCCTGAAATAAAGTACTTTTTAATATCTAATATGGGCTGACATGAGGATGATACCACACCAATTAATGGGAAATGGGAAGTGGGAAATCAAAAATTAAGGAAAAGAAGTATAATTCCTAAAAAACCTCCAAGTGAAGCGTTCTAATAGACCATAAACTCCATGGACCATTGTTGGAATTTTTCCCACCTTTCCAGCCTCCTAGATTACCTGTGGATCGCTAGGGGTAATTCCTGATGGCAAGTATATTGGATATCAGTTGACCCCAATATTGGTTGAAGATGTTCAGGGATTTTAGGCAATTCGCCAGGTTCAGATCTGTAAGGGATTGATCTGGGTGAATGCTTAAGATTTTGTCAGGAAGAGTTGCTGAAAAAATGGGGGGCATCTGATAGTTGATATATGATTAACTATCAGGTGTAACAATTGAGAATGGTCAGGTTTCATCTCTGACTGATTATTGCTTTAATATACGAAATTTGAGGTGAGTGATGTCACCTGCAATTAGAAAATTGATCAGTTGGTTTTAGACCTGCCATAATGGGTAACAAGTCCCATTACCAAAGCAGATCGCTCACCAAATATGGTTGGTTTGCTAGGGTTGAGTGGGAAACGTTAGGGACACGTTTTCTGACTCTGTCCATTTTTTGTCTTAAGGATGTCTGACAAAGGAATCATAACCAGATGGAGAAGACCATTGCTGGTGAGACGTCAAAGGGAAGTTCAATGGTAACAGCTGTCGTTTCATGGCTGAAGCACCAACTGAAAAATGGGCACTATTCTTTCTATAAATTCCCTGATAATTCACATTAATTAATGATTCAATTTTAGAAGAATTCATTATTGCTTTTTGTTCTATTCATCTTCACGAAATTATTGCTATGTGCCATGATTGGGGACTCTTTTGTCATATAAAGAGTAAGGAATGAGGATCCTTAGAAGAGAAGCTGAACTTAGATGGGAATCTCTGCGGACTCAAAGTGAAAAGATGAAAGGGCAGAAAATTTGGGATCTGAGAGTGGATCATGTTAGGCGGATAAGGGAAGAAGTCCTTACAGTTGACATCAAGAGTATTTTGTGGAGAAGTACAGGTCTAGCATTGGACCATAATGGGCTTATTATCCAAATATGTATAGAAAGTCTTCATACTATCAATCAACTATCAAATTATATCAGATGACACAAATTGTGCACATATCAAACCTGTGCAATTAACTTTTAAGAAACTATTGGTCTTTAACATCGTCAAATATTTCCTAAAAGTTAACAACCATCTTGCTATCTGCTATCTCAGATTTAGATATTAGTGCACAATGCCAACTCTCATAATTTTCCCCTGATTAAATTTTATCTATCAGGGTCAAACTTGGGAGTAGTTGTCATTGAGTCTATACTCTACCACTGAGGCACCCTCACTAAAAAAGATATTTATATTAAGTATTTAATTGTCAAATCTGAGGAGTGGTAGCATAGTGGGGTGGTTCATACTCCACTCTGGGTTGGTTTTGATTGACAAAGGTTTGAAGCCAGCACAGGCTAAAAGAATTAGAATGGTATATTTGTCCTAAGGTTAACCCACCTCTTTTATTTATTTAACTGAGGTAAGCTGACCAGGGGACGGACATTACCAAACTAAGAACTAAAACTTAAAATAACTAAACAATTAAAACAAAACGCCCAAAAATGGACGGATTGAGTGAACCACACCTAACAAAACAACCAAACAGGTGGGCAGTGGAGACCACTTATCCCTCCATGGTGGAAGGGGAGGGGGAATCAGGGGGCTCATCTTCAGCAGCAGCTATCTCTTCCCAGAGTAGGGTGCATGTCAAGGCAGATAGCAAGGGCGTTGGGGCATCGGCAGTATGTGGTTCAATATCTTTGATGATTGGTATTTCCAAGTAATTGCCAACCATAAAAATGGCAAAAATATATTTGGCTAAAGTTTTTTTGGCTTTAATGTGGGCGCCTGGTAGTTTAATGAACGTGGCAACAATGGTTAAGGTAACCTTAGCTTTTGGATTCTGTGCTACAGGTACCACATTCTGGATAGCATCAGTAACATTTTTGTGTAGTTGTTTCAAGTTAATTTCACTTTTTGGAGTAAGATTTTTGGGGATAACAGGAGGTGGATTTCCTCATGTGAGCACCGCCACTTATTTGGTGGCAGCTTTGCAAAGGGGATGGCAATCTGGTGTGGCAGCTGCTTCTACTGAAAGCTGTTGGTCACTGTAGAATGGTCATTATTTGGCTGTGGGGCAAATAAATGAGGGGGGAATTCTGAATCCCATTTTGCATTACAGAACTGTTCAACTTGAAGTAATGGTTCTTCAATGATATTACCTGATTCATCAATTTCATCCAAAAACTCCCATGGGTTAAGGTTGAATTAAATTGGGGAATTGGCATATGGTTGAGAATTTGGTTGATTTGTTGAAGTTTGCATGAAATCGAAGTGGGGTCCAATCCTGCGCTTGATTGGAAGAATCATGTGTGGCACTGGGGGCAGGGTGGAGGCTGATTGGTGGCTGCAGGTGCAGCTGTAGCAACAGGCTTTGGGGGTGGGGGAGGTATGACTGTACCCTATGCTGGAATTGGCGCAGGGTGGGCGGCAGATTGGTGGCTGTTGTATGAACTATCAGCGCTGTCAGAAGCAACTAGATATGGGAGCTTGCATTTTGAGTGGTCTAACTTGAGTCAGGATGGACAAATCATCCATCCGCCCTTGACGTGGGCCCAGAACGGATGGTTATGGCAGAGGGATAGCAGCTTGAGGGGGAATTGATGAGGAAATTTTGTTCATTTCAGGGCTGATTGTGGCATACGCCTGAGGCCCAGAGAGGTGTGTGGCCCCACTGGGACCACAAATTGCAAGATGGGGTTGGAGCCATAGGCTGCCAAACCTTCCATCTGCTCCTGGTGGAGCACCTCAGGGGGAAGGTGAGTAGGCAAACCAGCAAACTGAACCACCAAGGTGGTGTCCGCTGGGAGCTGGGTCTGAGTTTTTGGGAGAGGTGTATCTGGAAGACCAGGGGCACTGTTGCTGCAGTGGCGGCATTGGCTTTACAGGTGAAGCTGAGATTGAAATACCCCTTATAGGGTGGAAGTCAATAAAGCTGGCGGGATACATCACCACCTGAGCCAATTTCAATAATTGCTTAGTCAATGTAGGGGAAAAGTTTCCCATATTTGACCCTAAGGCCAAAATGCATGTTTCTCTGGGGGAGCACCAGGGGGCAGTGGAGCACCACTTAGGTTTGAGCGAGGTGGGTGTCAAGATCCTTGGGAGGAATGAATTATCCCAGGGTTTTGGTATGGCTGGGTGAGCCACTCCGAGTGAGCTTTCCTGTCAAATGGAAAACAGTGGGGGGAGTTTCACCGCTGCCCCACACTGGGGCAGCTGGCGGAGAATCTGATGACATCTGAGTGAAACTATGGCAGGTGATTAAGTTTTTACTTTATTAACCGTATGAATTTCTCAGAAAGTTACATCAAGCAGAAAGAGAGTCTCAACCCATCTCGTTTACTTATTATAATTGTCAAGTCTGTATAAAGCTATATTTCTAAGATATACCCATATAAATTAAGCCTTTATGAGAAAGTGTTTCAAAATTTAAAATTTAAAATTTATTTGAGGTATGCTGACCAGGGGATGGCCATTACCAATACTCAAAGAGCAAAATAACCAAACAAATGTACAAACAGAATGATAAAACTAAAACAAAAAACCTCCAACCAGGAGGGAGCAGAACCTGATAACCCACCATTGCAGAGGGTGAGGGGAGTCAGGCGGCTTTTCTGCAGACATATTTATGAGTAAGCGTTTTAATTACATGATGTGCTGCTTTGTTAAACCTCTTTAATTGATTCTATATACAAAACCTCCTTTACCAAAAAAATCAAGCTAAAACATGGCTATCTTAATTACCATGTCAGCTATTCTCACTATTTCATTTTTTTATTTAAAAATGAGTTAAACCTTAACTTTACTTTCATCCCTCTATAATGTGGATTATGTATAAATTTTTTAAAACTAATATATTGCACACAAGTCTGATAAACTAATGACTATGGTTTCAAAATATTAGCTTTAGCTAAAGATCTTATGTGTTAACTGATTTTTAGAATATTAAAAATATATCCCTGTAAGCTTGTATAAAAAAGGTCATAACGTTGGTAGCCTAAAAGTTATATTTTATTTTTAAAGTTAGCTTAAAAGAGTTTTTATGAAAAGAACTATGGAATATCATTAAGTCAGTTGATTCTCTTAAGAAAATATACTAGATGAATTATACCTAGTAAAACGACATCTTCTGGAATCTTTATGTACATTATATTTCAATAGAATAATGCTTTAAGGCCACTAAATAGGTGCCCTTGTTTGCATTTATAGTGATACCGTATATGATCATCTACCTAAGGGCTTTAAATACTTGGGATGCCTGGTTATCACTATTTATTATCACTAAAAAAGTCAGTCTATATAGAGGCACACCATGAGTCATTAAAGTAAAGAAACTATAATAAAAGATACTAAAGATATGAATTTAAATTTTAAATTAGCATAGTTAGTTATTATCAACTATTTAGTTTTAGCATAAATTGTAACAAACAATAAAAATCTTAGGGTCAAAGTTAAGTTAAATTTTGTTTTTAATGCACTTTTTTCATTGTATAATCTTAAGATATAAATCTTTCTTTCTCGCTTTGACAGCATAGTGATAAAATTGCTATCCTAATACAGCTATTTTAGGATAAGATTTCAGAAGTATATAAATAAGTTAGTGTAAACTAAAATTGTAGCTTGATCACTATGTGTGACTCTGGCATGGTTAGCATCTTAGTTGATTTATCTTTATTAAAACTTTATTAAATCTTTGTTATTTCTGCAAGCCATTAAGAACTCTCACTGTAATTTTTATGTAAAAAAGATATCTATTGCAGGCTTATTTAGCTTTTATACTTGATGAAAGTCTAGTGCAAGTGGTTTGACCAGCCAACATTAATTGCAATATTTATTTAATAATTATATATGTCAAATAATAATTAGAGATATGATTTAATGATGTAAGAGTCTTAAGCGCTTGGCCCTCAACTTTATAAGGAGTGGCCAATGTTTATCAGGTTACTTTTAATACTTTCACCTCAGCGCTATAATTTATATATAATGGATCAAATCCCATAATACCGCTGGTGCAATTTCCCTACTCAATTTAATAATCACTTGGACTCTTGGCCTCAATTTTTATATCCACTCCAATTTACTATATTTCTAACTACCATTAATTCCCCCTACTTCATAAGATTTTAGTTCAAGTATTTAACATTTCACTGTGGCCATCCACAGGAACCTCAAATGCAACTGATTGATCAAAGCTACAATGGAAATATGCTGAGTCTTAGTGATTCTCTCCATTAGCCAAACTAGAATATTTTCTCACCAGTCTACCACTTTTGAATGCTGCTTAGTATATAAAAATACACCAATAGAACACTATTGGAAGGGGAATATTTAAGCTGAATTCTAATGGTAAGGGGATATTTTTTTCTGCACTTATAGAGGAAACCTAACTGAAGAAGGACATCATAGTGAGCAGTCAAGCCTTTGGCAGTAACTGATACTATATTGTGCTCTTCTCTATTTTCTAATAAAAAATACCTCTTACCAAAATATGTTTTTTTACAAGTGTTTAATAAGGTTACTGTCCACAGACAGTGCCTCATTATTTTGAGACTGATAGTCTCTGCCTCCAAAATCTGACGCCTAAGCTCCAATTTCAATATTGTGGTGCTCACTACAGGAGCCTCACATCAGTTCCCTGTAGTTTAATTTAGGTAAAGATCCAGTGGCCTCTATTTAAGTTTTCTCTAGTGGAAGTAGTAAAGATAGTTAAAGGTGAATAGGTTGCCTCAGCAGCCCTGAAAATCCTGTCTTATAACGTTTTCCAAGTACAGGCAGCTTTAAATGCCCATGTGGGCCAACTCTTATATATTATACTTGGCCACAACTGGTAAATGAAAAAGTTATTTAAAATTACTGAAAAGCACCAATGCGCCCTTGATAGTTTGGATGTAGATATGACTGGAGCATTTCACTCTGATACAGAATTTGTATCAAATTATAAAGGCGTTGCAATTCTACGTAAAAACCCAGGGCCAAAAGATCAGGTCCCTAGTGAATGAGACCATCAACATGAAAGCAAAATTTTTGTCTGCTACTCAAAAATAGATATATGGAAGTCCTTTTGCAGGCGGAGCGCCACCATGTTGATAATATGTGAGAATATTTTAATAATCAATCTGGAGGTCAACCTTCTGAAAATATCAGTGAAAATTTAGAACCTTTTCCATTGGAAGGGAATATTGAAGGTGATGAGGAGTGGGGTACACAGGAAGTGTCTATAATTTATCTTGGCTTTGTAGTTGGGGCATAAGCTTATCCAAATATGTCATTGACTCCACCTCCTGAGCAATCCAACTAATAATTTGTAAACCTCCAGTCCAACCTGCATGCAACCCCACTGATAATCCAATGTTAGATCCTGTAAGCACTTCTACTCAGTATTCTCTGGCGGTATAATGCTGGTTTACACCAGAGTCTCATCTACACCAATCAAAAAGTTATTTAGGAGAAACTCAGGGCCTTCAGCCCAACTAGCATGAACCTCAAGTTCATGTCAACTCTATCAACTTACCATAGCTTAGTAAAAGGGCCAATATACACAATATATTAACTCTTTGAGATTAGCATGGCTGAGGAACCAAGATCGCTAAGTTGGTGACCATAATGAATTTTCTGGATACTGATAGCCTGGAGTTGCTTATGCTTAAATTATAAAAGATTGGCGTTACCTACCACAATGCCAAGGACCTTCTCATTAAGGAGTTAGGTGAGGTAAAACGGATGTCCACTATAAGACTTAATTCCTCAACATTTTAAAAAAGATGAAACTGTAAAAACTTTGCACAAAGCGCTTTTATTTGGAAGCACAGACGCTGCTAGGGTCAATGTGATTAATGATTTATACATGCAAATTACTCTACACCATGCCTATGAGCCTTATCAAGATTTGTGTTGGGTAATTATTCCTGTTTTGAATGAAGAGAATATCACCCATATGGTGAATTATCTTTGTCAGTGCGCTGTCACTTATGGGTCACCCAGCAAAAGTTATCAGGAACCTCATAAACTGTGGCCTCAGTCCATTTCCCTGAAAAGGGATTTATCACTACCATATGGCACTCAATAAGATAAGTCTGAACTTAGTCAGATTATTAGTAATTTGCAAAAAATAGGGCCATTATGCCAACAATCATCCTAAGTTAAGTTCTAAACCTTGGGTCCATGCTGTGAACCCTGTGAATGACAATAAAGTGGGAAAAGCAGGGCGGAGTAGAGTTGGGATTTTTACTTTTGCCTTTTCTTAAAAATACCAGATAAGAATAAATTGCTGAAACTTCTCCCATAAGAAAAATGTGCAATTATTCTGGGCCGCCTTTTCTGGTCCAGTATCAAAAATAATAGCATAGCTGTGAACACCCGCTTTCAAGAAAAACGTGCCACAGTGTCAGCAGAAGAAGTAGTATCAAAGTCATATTTTCAATAGTTGGAACCACTTGGGTTTCCAACTTCTTCTAGTGAGACTCCTAAGTTAACTGGGGTCCAGGTGGCTGTGCCTATCGAGGCCTTGAAAGAGTTTAGTCCTCAGTTATTTTTATAACTTCAGAATTTTCTAAGTCAAGCGGACAAAGTGGACTTCCTTGCAATGAGTGCTACTGATACTTATTTTCTAGGTGTCTTATATTTATATAACTTTAAATAAGCTTTAAGTCTGAGAGATCTTGGACAGTGGGTGCACTGATGAAATTTATTTTCACTCAACTAGTGAAAAACTGGGGCTTGCTCCAGGCAAAGATCATCACTAAATCTATGGAACCTCTGACCCCAGACCACAGCTTCATAAGGAGAGTACAGCTCATTACTGCTGCACTTTAGGTCCTTAGTGATTTTCACTCTAGCTATCATGTTCTTTAATTATAATCATAACTTTTTAATTGGGACCTATTTATTGAGAAATATGGGGATAAAGCTTATTTTGAGGAAAATACGTTGGAGTTTCTGGGACAAACTCTTCCGCTATTTTGTAATTGGAAGGATGCAGCCTCAACAGTCTCAAAGCAAGGGGTTTGGTAACATTGAGTACAAGAATGGTATAGTACCAATTAATTATCAGTAGCTACATGGCCATACTTTAATTTATTACCATATATTATAGAATCAAAGGGTATTCTCATACATGCTAATCATACCTAACCATTCTGGCAGGTCATCAAGATATAATGTTTGAAAGTTGCATTAGCCACTCCTCAAGGATTAGATGGTGAGATATTCACCCTGTTGATAATCTATATGACTAGATGACAAGCCACTATTATGACCACGCGGATCATTGGAGGAATTCTGCTGAAGGATCAATGGACAGAATCCGCCGAGGATGATTCAGAGCTATAAGTGATTGGTCACTTTAGGATAAGGCGATAATGGGTCATAACGGGTCTTATTGGTTTGCCTTCAAAATAGGGTGATAAGGCGATGTTGACATTCGACAAAAGGATATTGGATCGCCTTAAATCAAGGCGATAAATGATTAAAGAATAATAAGCCAAAACCAATGAGAAGACGGCGACATGAATAAACTAAGCGGAAGAGTCAGTACCAACAGACGCCGCTGGGATATCAGAGAAATGAGGGGACTGGAGAGGTGGTCTTGGAAGATTTAGAAAAAGAGAGAAAAGAGCGGACCAGAGGAGGATCTGCTGAAATATATATTTTAATAAAGAAGTGGTTGGGAAAATTGCTCCCATGTTTATTATAAAATTAAGTGGTTACAAGTGTAGGAAGGAACCGGCAATCATCATATTGACCGTTCTAATTGTTCAATGGGGGAGACCCTGTGCAAAAAACCCTTTAGCGGGTACATACCAAATCAATGAGATTCAACAGTGGTGATCACTACAGGGGGTCCATTGACTAATAAAAAAA